>CM038214.1:151400461-151480427 GCA_021442155.1 Cymbidium sinense
AGTTAGGGTGATTTCAACACTATTCTGTATTCTTCAGAAAGAAGGGGTGGTTGCTCTCCTAATATTAATTTCATGGAAGAATTTTCTAATATAATTCTTTATTGCAATCTTATTGACATTGATTTTGAAGGCTTTAATTATACTTGGTAAAACTCTAAGCTCTGGCAACATCTTGATAGAATTCTTTTCAACTCTCATTAGATTAATCAATGGCCTCTTACCTCTATTGAACATTTGAGTAGAACTTTATATGGTCATGCCCCTCTTTTATTTTTTGTTAAAGATAACTCTAAAAGATTAAATACCTCTTGTCTTTTAGATTTCAAAATATGTGGCTTCAACATCTAGATTTTCTTAAAGTCATGGCCATTAATTGGATTTCCCTTTACACCATAATTGATTAGGGGTATGCATAGATTATGGGTTAAGTTTAAAAGGCTCAAACAAAATCTAGTTTGGTGGAACAAACATTATTTTAAAATCTTTTTTTGCTAACATAAAAACATGGAACTTTTGGTTTGTGATTTATAAAAATACTATTTTGACTGATTCTTTTAAGCTCAAGGATTTGAATGAAGCAAAAGTTAATCTTGTTAATTATCGAATATGGAAGAGACCTATTGTGGTAAAAAAGCGCTAGTAAACATATTGCGATGGGGATAGAATACTAGGTATTTTTGTGCTTTATGTAATAAAAAAGAGCTTTAAATTCTATCCAAAAATTAAAAGTGATAATGGAGATTGGATCACTGATACTAATGTTATTAAAGATTCTATTATTAACCACTTTAGAAATATGCTTAACAAAAGCCACTCTTTGAAGCTATTTCTAATTTGCATTTTATCCCCTCTATTATTACCAATGATTACAACCATTGGCTCACTAGGTTGCCTACTGAAGATGAGAATGGTAAAGTTCTTAATAGCATGAACATTGATTTCGTTGTTAGTTTGGAGGTTTACACATCTCAATTTTTTTCAAAATTGTTAGCCTATTATTAAGCATGTCTTAATTGATGATATTGTTGATTTTTTTTATTGGTAATCCTCTCCCTAAATATTTTTCAAGCACTTACATTATTCTAATATCTAAAAAAGATAATTTGGATTCTTGGAGTGATTTCAAACCTATTTGTCTTTGTACTTTCTTTAATAAATTGATTTCTAAAATTTTTATTAATTGACTTAGTTTTTTGCTTCAAAATTATCTCCACAACCAAACTGGTTTTGTTAGGGAGATCTATATCTGATAACATTCTTCTTGCTCAAGAACTTATCCATGATTTGGATGTTCCTTCTAAAGGTGGTAACATCCCTTTTAAATTAAATATTTCTAAAGCCTTTGATAATATTTTTTGGGATTTCCTTTTAAATATTATGCATTTATTTGGTTTCTCTGATAATTTCATTAACCTTATTAAAATTGTATTAATAATTCCTAATTTTCTATTCTTCTTAATTATGAAGCTTTAGGCTTTTTTCCTTCTTCTCATGGTTTGAGATAAAGAGATCCTTTGTCCCCTTCTTGTTTATTATTATGGAATACCTTTCAAGTAGTTTAAATGATTTATTCAATGACAATCCTAGCATGTACTTTAGAACTCTTGGTGGTATCCCTATTTCTCATCTTAGCTTTGCTGATGATTTCATTATCTTTTGTAATGCTTCCCTTCATCATATCAAAAGACTTAAGAAATTTTAAATATTTTGGTAGAGAAAGTGGTCTTTCTATTAATGAAAGCAAGAGTTGCTTCATTACCTCCTCAAAATTTCTAATAACAAAATCAATCATATCTTGAGAATCACTATCTTTAAACACCAACAACTCCCTATTAAATATCCAAGTGCTCTTCTTCTTAAAAGTAAAAAAAAAGATCCCATCTTTTTTATGAGCTTATCCAAAAAAATTTCTAATAAAATTTCGGGAATTTCACTTACTTTCTTTTGGTAGGCTTACTTTGCTTAAGAGTACTCTTAATTCAATGCCTTTATATCTTATTCAAGCCATATCCCTACTAATTCTATCTTAAATAGAATTGATTGTCTCCTTAATAAATTTTTTGGGGCTCTAATAATTCGGTTAAAAAGATGCATTGGACTTCTTGGCATAAATGTTGTGGTCCCCTGGGTGAAGGTGGGCTTGGATGCAAATCTATTCGTGAAGCTATTTCTACCTTCTCACATAAACTCTAGTGGAATTTTAGAAAAAAGATAGCTCGGGCTAATTTTATGCTAAATACTGTGGTAAGCACCCTCTTATCTGTCTTATAAAGTGGGTGACTCCTTAGTTTAGAAAAGGCTTTGCTCCATTAAATGGGAGGTGAATCCTTGATATCTTGGGGTATAAATTCAAGATATTTTTCTTTTGGCAAGACAACTAATTTGTGGTGGTTCTATTGATGCTTATCTACCCATTCTACATGCTACAAAGTTAACTCATTTTGACTTAATAACAAGTGGAATGATAGTAAACTTACCAAATTTATTCCTATCTCTCTTTGGATAAATTTAGTGATATTCCTATTCTTTTCGACAAGCCAGATCAAATTCTTTTTAAGCTGTCTTATAATGGAGATTTTATTCTTAAAGATGCTTGAAATTATATTAGAGATGCTCATACTTCTTTTATTGTATTTATTAAACTTTAGAATAATATCATCCCTATCTCTTATTCCATCCTTGGAGAATTCTGAAAACATCATTCTTATTGATTCTTTGCTATGGGATAAAGGCTTTCATTAACCTTCCAAATGTTATTGTTGTTTTCATATTAAAATGTTAATCATGTTTTTGTCAATGGTGTTATTGCCTCCAAATTATGGTTTTGGTATGATGATCTTTTAATACTAACCATTTCAATGGTTTCTTTCTTTATATCAACTTCTTGAAGCCTATTTCCAAAAACTTTAAAGTTCATATCAAAGTTTTCATTGCCATTACCCTTATTTGGTTCATATGGATTGATAGAATTGATGCTAAATATCATGGTATTCTTATGAATCATAAAAAAATTATTAGAAACAAAGAAAAATTGATGCATTATTTTATTTAATTTAATTACTAACACGTTTTAGAGAATGCAAATTGTGGCAAAAAATTGGGTCTTTACACCTCAGATCTCTAAAGAAGATAAGATTATATATTGATAAAACCTCATAGCAATATTATTAAAATTAATATAGATGGTTGTGTCTCTTAATACATTTGGTTGTGGTGGTATTTTTAGGGATTTTAAAGGTAATGTCATTTGTTCTTTTGCTTATCCTCTTAAAGCTTGTTTGTTATCTATGAATTAATGGTTGTAAACAAAGCTATTGACATTTGTTTGCAAAAGGTTTCTTCAATATTTGTATTGAATTTGATGCTATCTTTACTCATTGACATGTTGACTTCCACTAAGATGGGGAATGCAGATTTATCTATCATCTTAATCCTACTAGATCTCTCTCTCTCAAGTATGCTTTAAAATTTGTCACATTTTGCATGAAGGAAATGCCCAGATTAATCTAGGTACTAAGTTAAATGATCTCACTCTTTATGATCATCTTAATTTACCTAGACAATTGAAAGGTTTGGTTAATCGGATAACACGAGATTACCTTATCTTAGAAATTAATCTTGCTTTATATTTTTAGGTTTTACCATGCTTTTCTATGCATTTTCATTTTCTGCATTCCTTTAGTTGGTTCACTCTTGTTTGGTTTGTGCTATTATACTTGAGAGATCTCTTTGAGGTGGTGGCTAGTTGTTCAACCTCTTTTGTTGGAGAGGTGTTCTCTTTGGTTGACTATTTTATGTAAGGATCTCATTGTCAACAGTTTCTTCATGTGCTGCCTTGACCTTATGGTGGCCTCCTTTTGGGTTATGCCTCTACCTACTTTTAGTTTTTCTCTTTTCTTAGTTGGTCCTAATTTTGACTCTAGTTTTTGCTGGCTATTTTATTACTTAGGAAGGTTTTTTCATTGCTATTTTGGCCCTGGTGGGTTGTTGTTTGCACTACACTCTACTTGAATGTCTTGGGTGGTTATTATTATTTGATGCTAATGTTGATCTTTTCACCTTGAGTTTGTGGTGGGCCTTTTGGCGTTTTGTGTCTAGTTGGGGCCTTGGTCTATTTTCCCCACTCTTTATTTAGCTATTGGTGGTTGTGGTCCTCCCTATAATTTTGTTTGATTGGGTGATTACCATTTTCTTGGTTATTTTTTTGTGGCTTCCTGTTGGTTATCACTATGCCTATCTTTCTCTATGTTGGGATTGCCTCCCTTTGACCTGGTATTTCCTTATCTGAGTTGCCTCATGTACGCTTTGTTAATTGTTGGGTGGACTTATGGGTGGGTTTTTTGGCTGGTTTAGTTGGTTTTCTTTTGGTTTTCTTTTGTGAACTATTCTTATGGTAGGTTTCCTTTGGGTTTTTCTTTGTTTTGGTTTTGGCCTTATGGTGGTGGGTGCTGCTTTTCCTATGGTTGTCATACCGTCTCGATGGAGGTTTATTACCTTTTATTTCTTGGCTTTGTTGTTTGGGTTGGACTGGCTTGTTAGTGTTGGCGTTGTGCTCTTTGAATTTGGTTTTGGTGTTAGTTGTAGGTTGCTATTTTGGTTTTGGGATGTTACTTGTGGTTGTCTGACTCGGGTTTGTTTCCTATCCATGGTGGTTTTACTTTTCTCGAGTGAATACTTGGAAACTACTCTTTCATTTTGGTTTGAAGCTACTTCCTTTCTTTGGTGGCCTTTATAGGTGATTTGTGGGATAGGTTTTGTTGCTTGAGCTATAAGTACTAGAACTTGATTGCCACTCTTGGATTTTTCATCTAGTAGTGGGCTATGATGGTTGGGATGATTTCCTACTATCTTTGGTAGCAAAGATATGTAACTTCTTGAAGTCCGGATGCTCACATTTGTGGTTGCCCCTAAAGATGCAAGTGACCGAGCCTAAGCCTTATTAGAAATTTTCTTATATTGCTCTTTATTATGCTAAAGCTTGATTTTCTAGCTATGCTAATTACAATTTCTAGTTGCTTGCAAGTTTCTTTGATTCCTTGTAGGTCTAGAATTTTAGATTTGGATGCAACTCTCTAAGACCTCGACTCTAGTATTTCATCATCATGTTTCTTGAGCTATTTCTAATTTATTTTTTGGTCTTTTACTTCTTATTTAGTTTTGCTTTTGTTGTATTAGATAGATTTTTCTCCCTATCCAATGTAGCTCTTAAGTAGTTAAGAGAATTATCCCCTCTAAGGACCTTATATTTTCTTCATGGCAATAAAATTCTCCCTCTCGGTTTCCTTAAAAAAAATCTAAATAAAACCTAGAAATAAAATAAATAAAGCCTACCTAAATAAAATAAAAAAAATAAAAAAAAAAAACCTAAACTAAAACTTGAACCTAAACCTAAAAATAAAATAAAATAAACTATAAAATATATTAAAATAAAATAAATAACCTAAACTAAACTAAAAAAATAAATTAAACCTAAGAAAAAAACCTAAATAAAATAAAATTAAATGTAAAATAAAAATACAATAAAACAAAATAAAATAAAATAAAACTAAATAAAACCTAACTAAAAAAATAAAACTAAAAATAAACCTAGAAATAAATAAAAAATAAAATCTAAACCCTACTTAAAAAAAAAACCTAAACCTAAAATAAAAATAAAATAAACAATATAAAATAAACTAAAGAAAATAAACCTAAACCTAAACTAAAATAAACTAAATAAAAATAAATAAAACCTAATCCTAAAATAAACTAAACCTAAACCCTAAACTAAATAAAATAAAATAAACAAAAAATAAACCTAAACCAAAGCCCAAAAATAAAACCTAATAATAAACCTAAAATAAAAACCTAAAACCTAAACCTACAAAAATAAAATAAAAATCTAAACCTAAACCTAAAAAATAAAATAAAAATTAAACTAAACTAAAAAAAAATAAAAACCTAAACCTTAACCTAGAAATAGACTAAATAAAACATAAAGCTAAACCCTATACCCTAAACCAAGAACCCTAAAACCTAAACTAAAACATGAACCTAAACCTAAAACATAAACCCTAAACCCTAAACCCTAAACACTAAACCCTTAAAACCATTAACCCTTAAAACCCTAAACCCTAAAACCCTAAACCCTAAACCCTAAAACCTAAACCATAAACCTTAAACCCAAATAAAAAAAATCCTAAACCCTAAACTAAAACCCTAATCCCTAAACTAACTCTAGCCCTAAACCCTAAAAAAAACTAAACCTAAATGTAAACTAAATAAAACCAAATAAAATAAATAAAACCTTAACCAAAAAATAAAAAATAAAATAAAAATAAAACTAAAATAAAATAAAATAAATAAAACCTAAAAAAAAAACTTAAATTAAATAAAAAAACTTAAAATAAAAAAAAAAAAAAATAAAATAGACCTAAAATAAAAAAAAAAATAAAATAAAACAAATAAAACCAAACTTAATTAATAAACCTAAAAATAAAACCAAAGAATAAATAAAAAAGAAAACCTAAAACCTAAACTAAAAAAAAACCTAAACCTTAAATATAAATAAAACAAACCTAAACTTACACTATAAATAAAAGAAACCTAAACCTACACTAAAATAAAATAAACTAAAATAAATAAAACCTAAATAACTTAAAATAAATAAACTAAACCTAAACCTAAACTAAACTAAATAAAATCAAATGAACTAAAAACCCTTAACCAAAACTAAAATAAAACCATAAAATAAACCAAAAATAAAAATAATACCTAAATCTAAAAAAAATAAACTAAAAATAAAACTAAACTAAAAAATAAAGCTAAACCTAAAAAATAAACTAAAATAAAAAACCTAAAGTAAAAAAAATTAAATCTAGAATAAATAAACTATACTAAAAATAAATAAAAGTAAACTTAAGTCAAAATAAAAATAAAATAAACTAAAATAAATAAAAATAAAGTAAATAAACCTAAACCTGCTAGTTTAGTTAATTTAAAAAAAATTACAAAGAAAAACCCTAACCCTAAACCCTAAACCCTAAACTCTAAGCTAAAACCTACTAAAAACTAAACCCTAAACCCAAAACCATAAATAACCCTAAACCCACTAACCCTAAACCTAAACCTAAACCCTAAACCTAAAACTAAAACTAACCTAAAACACTTAAACCCTAAACCCTAAAACTAAACCTCCTAAAACCCTAAACCCCAAACCCTAAACCCAAAACCCTAAACCTAAACCCCAAAAAACCCTAAACCCTAAACCCTAAACCCTAAAAACCTTAAATCCTAAACCCTAAATAAACCATAAACCCAAAACCCAAAACCCTAAATAATAAACCCTAAACCATAAACCCTAAACCCTAACCCTAAACCCTAAACTATAAAACCCTAAACCATAAAACCCTAAATAATAAAACCTAAACCTTAAAACCAAAACCTTAAAAACTAAAAACCTAAACCTAAAATAAATAAAATCTAAAAATAAAATTAAAAAAAAACCTAAACCTAAGTAAAATAAATAAAAAAACATAAACCTAAATAAAATAAATTAAAAACCAAAACTAAAATAAAAATATATAAAAACTAAATAAATAAAAACTAAACTTAAACCTATAATAAAATAAAAATAAACCTAAACCTAAAATAAAAACCTAAAACCTAAACCTAAGAAAATAAAATAAAACCTAAACCTAAACATAAAATAAAAGAATAAAACCTATAGCTAAAAATAAATAAAATAAAACTAAACTAAAAAATTAAACCTAAGCCTCAAAAAATAAACTAGAATAAAAATTAAACTAAAATAAATAATCCTAAAAATAAATAAACTAAGTAAAAAATAAAGAAAACTAAATCAAAATAAAAATAAAATAAACTAAATAAACCTAAACCTACCATTTTACTTAATTTAAAAAAAAACCCAAACTTTAATATTTAAACCTTAAAAGTAACCGTAAACTCTAAACTTTACACCCTAAACTACAACCCAACCTACAACCTAAACCTACCACCCAAAACCCTAAAGCCTAAGCCTAAACTTAAACCCTAAACCCTAAACCCTAAAAACCTTAAACCTAAACCCTAAACCCTAATCCCTAAACCCTAAAACCCTAAACCCTAAACCCTAAAACCCTAAACCCTAAATCAAACCCTGACCCTAAAACCTAAAACCTAAACCTAAACTAAGTAAAACCTAAAAATAAAATTAATAAAAAAAATCTAAACCTAAATAAAATAAAATAAAATAAAAACCAAAATTAAAATCTAAACCTAAACCAAAACCTAGGACTAAACCTAAAAATAAAAAAAATAAAAAATAAAAAATAAACTAAAATAAAAAAAAAAAACCTAAACTAAAGTAAAAAAATAAAATAAACCTAAAAATAAAAAATCAAAATAAAAAAATAAATGTAAAATAAAAATAAAAATTCCTAAAATAAAATAAAACAAACTAAATAAAAAGCTAAACCTAAAAAATAAACCTAAAAATAAAACCTAAAGATAAATAAAATAAACTACAATAATACCCTAAATCTAAAAATAAAAAGAAAACTAAACTAAAAAAAGAAAACATAAACCTAAACCAAAAAAACCAAAAAATAAATTATAATAAAAAAACTAATAAATTAAACCTAAAATAAATAAACTAAACTAAATAAAATAAATAAAAAATAAAATAAAAAAAATTAAAATAAACTAAATAAACTAAAACCTACTACTTAATTAAAAAAAAAAAATCTAAACCCTAAACCCTAAATTATAAACCTTAAATGCTAAACTCTAAACCCTAAAACTAACCTTAAACCATAAACCCTAAACCTACAACCCTAAACTTACATCTCTAAACCTTAAACCCTAAAAAACCTTAATCCCTAAACCCGAAATCCTAAACCCTAAACTAACCCTAAATCTTAATCCCTAAACCTTAAGCCTAACCCTAAACTCTAAACTAATAAAAATAATAAACCAATAAAAATAGACTATAATAAAATAAATAATAACCTAAACTAAACTAAAAAATAAAATAAACCTAAGAATAAAAGATAATATAAATAAAATAAAATAAAAAATAAAATAAACCTTAAATAAATGAAAATCTAAATTTAAACCTAAAAATAAACCTAAAATTAAATAAAAAAATAAACCTAAACTTAAACTAAAAAAAAAAACCTAATCTTAAACTAAAATAAACTAAACTAAAATAAATAAAACCTAAACCTAAACCTAAACCAAAACTAAATAAAATTAAATGAACTAAAAAATAAAACCTAAAAAAATAAACCTAAAATAAAACCTAAATCCTAAACTTTAGAAAATAAAATAAAAACCTAAACCTAAACCAAAAAATAAAAAATAAAACCTAAACCTAAAAAATAAAATAAAAATAAAACTCAACTAAAAAATAAACCTAAACCTAAACCCATACATAAAAAATTAACTAAAACAAAACCTAAATTAAATAAAATAAAATAAATAAAATAAACTAAATAAAATATAAAGATAAATAAAAATAAAAAATAAAATAAACTAAAATAAATAAAAAAATTAACTAAATTAACTAAGTATACCTAAACCAACTGATTTAAATAATTAAAAAAAATAAAACCCTAAACCCTAAGCTAACCCTAAATGCTAAAACCCTAAACCCTAAAGCCTAAACATTAAACTTTAAACCCTAACCCTAAACCCTAAACCCTAAACCCTAAACCCTAAACCCTAAACCCTAAACCCTAAACCCTAAACCCTAAAAGCTAAAAAACCTAAACCTAAATTAAATAAAACTTAAAAATAAAATATATAAAAAAAACATAAACCTAAATAAAATAATATAATAAAATAAAAACCTAAAGGTTCAAGTAGGTCTAATTCAAAACCAAATAAAATTAATTGAAACCAAAGCTTACAATCATCTTCAATTGGTCATGTAAAATCAAACTAACACTCAACCCAAGCTAATAATTTTGGTCAAATACCAACTTACCCCATTTGACCCAAATGAATTCCAATGAGCCAAAATCAAATCTAAGCCAAACTACACAAAACCAATTGAACCAAAATAACCTAAATGATCATATGAACGACCCAACCTTGCTTTGACCCAATATGACCAATTGGTCAACTTGACCAACCTAACCTAATTTGACCTAAATGAGTCAAAGTGAGCAAAACTAAGCAAACAACTCCAATTAACATGAAATTTGACTAACCCACTTTTGGCTCATTTTAATTTGCCCAAATCAAATCCAATGCCAAATGATCATTATACCCTTGGGTCAAGGGCATCACAAGAGATAAATCACCCATGTAAGTGGTCATTTCCATTCCTTGGCCACTTAGTACTCTCCCAATGGTCCACCTAAGAACTTAGAACATTCCCCAACCTGACCTAAAGAGTGGTTGTGATGACCCATGAGAGGTGAAATCACCTCACCCTCCCCATTGAGCATTTGAAACCCATGGACACCCATAATTCCTCTTGGTAGCCACATCCACACCTTCAACCAACCAAGTTGAGCCAACTTACCACCTCCCTCACCACCCATGACTCTTGAGATGGCCGAATGGCCACTAAGCCAAACTCAATCCCATATCAAGATGAAGGGGGTATACACCTTCGCTTTACTCAAACACATAAAAAAATCATTCCTCAGAGCCCTACCTACCAAAGATGAGCTGCTAGAGCCATTCCGTAAGCTCCTAAGCTCATTCCTCGATCAAAAAATGCCATTCTTGTTTGTCCTAAAATAGGACACTCCCATTTCTAACCTAATTTCTCATTTCTCCATCAAACTCAAATTAACTTTGCATGTACCTTACCTAGGCCTCATCGAACAAGAGCGAATAATCTCCCAAGCTTCCTGAGCACAAAAGGTGGCACTTCAATCAAAGTCAATTCCACTACTCAACAGGGCTTCATCTTCACTACCGAAGCTTCCTCAATCGCTCCACACTCTTGAGCTTCATGAGATATGCATCCAAAACGATCCTTATGCAAAGTGGGTTGGAGCTTTATGAAGAAAACATGCATCTGTGATCTACCGTTGGATCCCCTTTTATCTATGTCATGAATGTGTTGGTCCTTAGAGTTGATCCGAGCTCGTAAGCTCGGATCAAGTGAGGGGACTACTATTCTACCTCACTCACGTGACGTTAGATCAGGCACAGTCCATTCTACGTGATCAAAAGTGATGATCATGATTAGATCTGTTATATCAATCTAATTTAATCCAATTAACCTATGGGATTAATTATAGCCATCTGATTTTATATCGAATAGCAGACAAGAAAGCACATCTACCAACGCCATGTAGGCACTGAGTCAGATAAGTTTTAAGTAGCCATTCTCATGGCTCCATGTGGGAAGTACATCGAGTGAGCGCGCCATGTGGCGTCAACCGATTAGGCTTTAATTAGGCTCAATTAATCATTTTTAATGACTAAAACTTCTAAAAAATCATAAAATAATCATTAAGAAATCAAAAGAACATAAATAAATACTTATTTTAAAAGTATTTTAGAGGAGAATTAATTAAAATGATCTTACCTAATTTGAATAGTAATTAAGGTTTAATTATAAAATTAATTAGCTTATTACTCTTTAATTACTTGAGCAATTAATCCCAAATTTTAATGGTTAATTTAATGAGATGACCTCTACCTCCCATGATTTTCTTGGGATTTATTGCTCACTTAATTAGGAAAATTGACTAATTAAACCTTAACTACTCTTTTTTAATGAATGATTAATTAATCCCATGAATAATAATAAATCGATTAATTAAGTTTACTAATCATTGTTCAACAGTAAGTGAACTAAGGAATAGGGTTGGGAGCCCTTTCCCTAAGTTCATTTCACCCTTTTTTTAAATGAAATTAATTAAGATTTAACTAATTAATTAAATCACATAATCAAATTGAAATCATAATCACATCAGATCTTAATTAATTAAATCATGTGGTAGATCTTTAGGTGCTTAATAACCTAAAGGAGTTTAATAAAATTATGATTATTCCACATGTATGAGAAAACCATAAGAGTAATTAATTAAGCCCCTTAATCTAATTAACTATTAATCATGAGCCAATTGCATTAGGCCCCTTTTATTTCCTAGGATCATTGCAAGTTTATTTTCTATGCATATCATGTTGGCTCATAATTATTTAGTTAATTACTTTAAGGTGACATAGGTAAGGGTAATTAATTCATCTAATTAAGGTTTCAACTTAATTAACCCACAAAATCAACTTAATTACATTTCCTTAAAATAAATCAAATCACTAATGTGGGAATGGGTTCAAAACATCAAGTGATGATTTCTCTGATCCTTTTTAAATCAAATTAAATCCAAAACTTAATTAATAAAGAAGCTTTGGTTTGCTTTAAATAATCTTATTTGATTTGATTATCCTTAAGAACTAGTTTGGTTGAATGAATCACATTCTTATATTTGATTGCCTCTTCCAATCATGTTAAATTTGGTATGTCATTTGAATTAATGATCCATCTTTTCAAAATCAAGTAAAATATGATGGATTTCCATTATGTAAGCTTGCATGTGTTGATTTAATTTAACATATGTGTGATATTATCACTATTAAATCCAAATGTATTTTAAAAAAGCTTATAAATGAATAATAATATGTGTTATGATCCTAGTTATAAATACATAAGAAATGCATGTGCTTATAGCTTAAGTGTATGAATGTTGAGTTCTCTTTCCTCTATTCATGTGTTGATTTATATAAGATTGAATGGTAATGGGTATATAGTCTGGACATCTTGGGAACAGGAGGCTCATGCTAGCCCCAAGGAGGTCATTTGATTGCCTCTCTTCCCTAATTTAACAATGTCACATACCCATTTGATTTCAGTCTTATGTATTTCAACATTTGAATTTGGATAGAGCTTTAATTCATATATATTATGATTCATCAAAAAAAAAAATACAATCTTTGCATGGTTTTCTTTCCATCATTTATGTGTACATCCATGTGTGTCCAAGAAAAGTAAGTATATAGACATCTTGGGAATATAAGACTTTAGTTAGCCCCAAGGAGGTCATTTGATTGCCTCACTCGGATGAACAACGACACTTACTTGCTTATATCTTTGTACATGTATATGTATATGTGATTAGTGAATGAAAATCCCAGTTTACATTAAAATTGCATGCATTCATAATTGACTAAGTTGTTGAATTAATTAGCCATATGATTTGGAGCTTACTTCCTATGTTCATGTATACGAATTTACCTATGTTTAAATGAAAATGGTTATATAGTATGGAAATCCTTAGAATATAAGGCTTTAGCTAGCTCTGAAGAGGTCATTTGATTACCTCACTTTTGTTTAACAATGACACATGCTTATTTAATTTCATTCTTATGTCCTTTTGTATAAAATTTGATAAAGTTTTAAATTAATAGGTTTAAATAATTCAATCAAATAAAATATAAATTCTTAACATACACATACATTCATCATTTAAGTGTGCTAAAATATGTTGCATGAATAGATACATTTAGATTAAATCATATGCATGTTACATGTGATGGAAAGGAATGATTTAATATATGTCATATGGTAGTAATTGAATTAAATTAATCTTAAGATGCCTTTCATTTTGAATAGGATTATTTAAAGTGAACTAACTTATGATTAAATCATTTAACAAGCCACTCACTAAAAAGAACTAAATCAAATTAATATACTTTATAAAGTGAGTTAAGGTAAGGATGAAAGAGGGAAATCCTCTTTTTCTCTCTTTATTACACTTAATTGCTAAGTGTAATCAAATTAAACAAAAAAAAAATACATATTAAAATTCTCAAATAAATTTAACTACTTCAAGTGAAATCAACCTTATATGTTAAATTGAATCCTTCTACACTTAGAAAATACAACACTAATGCTTAACAAGACTTACCACACAAACCTTAATACACACATTAAATTTAAGTCACCACTTCTAGCTCTAAGTTAGATGGTATGTGATGTATGTTTTGTTTTATGATGTATTATTTTAGATTGGATGTTAGGGTGTATGTCAGAGACTTGATGATAGGCCAATATTACTAATCATATTTTCTACATGGGATTATGCTTAAGGGATGCTTAAAATAAATGTGAATGCTCTTTTGTAGGTTGCTTAATTTAAGCATAATCCAAGTTAGATGTGGCTTAGTTACCCATGTGTAGGGTGCTAAGTGCAAATTATAAAATATAATGCTTGATTATATGTATATTTATCTAACCACTATTTTGTGTGTAGTTAGATTTACTTTTCCACATCAATGTAATTTTTTGCAATCATAATTAGGATTAGTGCTATGGGGATTATGATGAGGGCTAGAAAGCTTTATCCTAGTGGTATGATGCCTTTGAAGCAAGCACCATTCAAATCAAATAAGGAACCAAATCATAAATGGAGATATGAAGAAAGAAGACCCCCATAGAATTTAATACAATTATAATTACTCTTTCATATTCCAAGTTGTATAAGGGAGCTTGGCTATCCATCTTTTCTCTCTTTGGTTATGTGATTGCACCTACATTTTATTCTTTTATGATAGTTTATATAATTTTTTTTGATGTTATGTTTACATTGTACATTAGGATGACATGTTTTCATAGTTTCTTAAATGATTGATGCTTTAATGTGTGGCTTGGACACTCTTAGGAGAAAAAACTTTTCTACCCAAATAATCACTCATAACTAAATTTCAAATAACTCATATAACCTCATTATAAAGCCTAAGACATAAATAAGATAATTAAAAGATTTAGCAACCCCTTAGCTATATGGTTGTATGTTTCACATCATGCATGCATATTCTTTCTCTCTTGAACATGAAGGATCTCCATCCTTGCATGATAAAGGAATGCTACATATGAGGGCATCCCTTATGGTGGAGAACACCTTCTTTTAGCAGATTTGACCCATAACCTATTTCATCATGCATTTAGGCATAAGAAATCCTAAAGCCTCTTCAAAATAATGCATCTAAAATGAAATAAAATTTGAAAAGATTTTACATCTATAGATTAAGTCATATGCTCATACCACTCATGCTCTAGTCTCTGGAGCTTAGGACTTTAGTCTTTCTAATTAAATAACTACCAACTATCTTGCAATAAGACCGACTACATGGTTTTAAAATCATAGGAGGATACCACTCCAAGAGGTTATAAGTGAAGAACAATTTATTCTCTCTGGAGGTAAACCCTTATGTCCACCTCACTTAGATTTAGTGCTTTTAGTCACACTAAAGCTCCCTAGATTTAGGATTCAAGGTAGCTATTTCCTATTGGCTACGATCATAAATCCTCACCCTTAGGCATTCCCACAACCTTGTGTTGGTGGATTATATTCCCTAGTATTCTATTTAAATTTCAACTAAAAACATATAAATCTCCTCAACTTTAAAATTATAAAACCCAACCATGTGGATAGATTGGAATGCTCACTTTCCTAAGATCATGAGGATTTCCTACTTATTTCATTTGGATTCTAAAAATAAGTCTTCCTTAAACTTTCCCAATTGACTTTCCAAATACAACCAATCCTTTGATAGTAAAACCTTCAAATATTTGGAGGTGATAATTATCTACTCTAATTGAGAGTATTCTTAGAAAATTTTATTTCCTAAGATGTAATTATTATGTTGGCTTACCTCCATAGGGAACTTAAGAACCTAGTTTAATATAAACCTTACTTTATTCATCTATATAAAGTAGGGGGAAAATCTCTAGTACATTTGAAGACCCATTATGTCTTAGTAGTCCTTATTATGTGATTAAGTCCATTATAAGGTGATTCCTCTATCTTTCGAGATAGTACATCATCACTCAGTGTTGTACCCGATCAACTCAAAAAGTACCCACCTACGATCTGGGTGGTGTGCCCCCCCCCCCCCCCCAAGATCCAAAAATAAGTATCACAAGGCCCTCTTACCTTGTTCATTGAATCCTCTCAACATCATCCTTTACTTTTAGAGTTTGGAGATGTTGATCCTAGTAGACAAGGGTTCTAGATCATAATGTTGACCGATATACCTAGGTCAACCAACTGGATAGCTCTCAGACCGCCAACATCCACTGTAATGTAAAGAGGTGGTTGTGCTCGGTCGTCCCTCGGTTTAAGTTTTCATTGTTGAATATAACTAAATAAAAACATAAACCTAAAAATAAAACCTAGAAATAAATAAAAAAGAAAACCTGAACCCAAAACTAAAAAAAAAAAACCAAAATAAAAAAATAAAATAAACCTAAACCTACACTAAAATAAACTAAATTAAAATAAATAAACCTAACACTAAACCTAAAGTAAAAATAAAATAAACTAAAAAAATAAACCAAAACATAAACTAAAAAATAAAACCTAAAATAAACCTAAAATAAAACCTAAAACCTAAACCTAAAAAATAATAAAATAAAAGCTAAACCTACACCTAAAATTTAAAATAAAACTTATACCTAAAAATAAAAGAAAAATAAAACTAAACTAAAAAATAAACCTAAACCTAAACCAAACCTAAAAAATAAACTAAAATAAAAAACCTAAACTAAAATAAATAACCCTAAAATAAATAAAATAAACTAAATAAAAATAAAATAAATTTAAAATCAAAATAAAAATAAAATAAACTAAAATAAAAAAATAAAATAAACTTAAACCTAAACTTAATTTAAAAAAAAATAAATAAAAAAAAATAAAATAAAAACTATAACCCTAAAGAATAAACCCTAAACTAAACTAAACCTAAACTATAACCCTAAACTAACCCTACAAAATAAAAACCCTAATAATAACCTAAACCTAAACTAAACCTAAAATAACCTAAAATAAACCCTAAACTAAAAATAAACCAATAAATAAAACTAAACTAAATAAACCCTAAACCTAAAACTGACCCTAATAAATCTCCTAAACTATAAAAAAACCAAACTATAAATCTCAACTAAACCCTAAACTAAACTAACCTAAACCCTGTTAACTCCTAAAACCCAAAACCCTAAAGCAAATATAAACCCTAAAACCCAACCCTAAATAAACCTAAAACCAAACCTAAAACCCTAAACCTAAACCTAAAATAAAACCTAAAACCAAAAAAACTAAATAAAACCTAAATAAAGATAAACCTAAATCCTAAATAAAATAAAATGATAAATAAAATAAGAACCTAAAAAATAAAATAAAACCTAAAATAAACCTAAAAAACTTAAAATAAAAATAAAATAAAAACTAACTTAAAATAAAAAAAAAAAAACTAAATAAAATAAAATAAAACTATATAAAACCTAAAAATAAAACTTAAAAATAAATAAAAAAATAAAACATAAACTATAAACTAAAAAACAAAATCTAAACTTAAAAAAAATTAAAAATAAATAAATAAATAAACCTAAACCAAAACTAAAATAAATAAAACCTAAACCTAAACTTAAAATAAACTAAAAAACACAAAACAAAATAAAATAAAAGAAACTAAAATAAACCAAAACTAATAAATAAAACCTAAAATAAACTTAAAATAAAAAAACCTAAAAAAAATATAATAAAAAACTTAACTAAACCTAAAATAAAAAAAGAAATTATAAACCTAAAATAAAATAAAAATAAAACTCAACTAAAAAATAAACCTAAACCTTAACCTAAACTTAAGAAAATAAACTACAATAAAAAACCTAAACTAAAATAAATAAACCTAAAATAAATAAACTAAAATAAATAAAATAAATCATAAATAAAAAATAAGAAATAAAATAAAGTAAAATAAATAAAAAAATAAACTAAATAAACTAAATAAACAAAGAAGAAATGTTGAATGTGAATTTGTTCTATAAAAAAAACCAAAATCCTAAACCCTAACCCTAAACCCTAAAACCTTAAACCTTAAACTTTAAACCCTAAACCCCAAACCCTGAATGTTAAACCCTAAACCCTAAACCCTAAAAACCTAAAAATAAACTAAATAAAACCTAAAAATAAATTAATAAATAAACCTAAACCTAAATAAAATAAAAAATAAAATAAAAAAAAAACCTAAACTAAAACCTAAACTTAAACCTAACCCTAAACCTAAAAAATAAAATAAAATAAATAAAAAACCTAAACTAAACTAAAAATAAAATAAACCTAAAAATAAAAAAACCTAATCAAAATAAAAGTAAAGGTAAAATAAAAATAAAATAAATAAAAAAATAAATAAAAAATATAAACTAAATGAAAACCTAAAAAAAAACCTAAAAAAGAAATAAAAAAATAAAACCTAAAATAAACTAAAAAAAACCTATACCTAAAATAAAAAAAAAATAAAATAAAATTAAACATAAACTAAAACAAACTAAAAAAATTTAATAAATCCTAAACCTAAACCTAAATCAACTAAACATAAACCCAACACTTAATAAAATAAACTAAACTAAAAATAATCCTATTCCTGAACTAAAAAATAAAACCTAAAAATAAACCTAAAATAAAAACCTAAAACCTAAACATAAAAAGATAAAATAAATACCTAAACTTAAACCTAAAAATAAAAAGTAAAACCTAAACATAAATAATAAATAAATATAAAACTAAACTAAAAAATGAACATAAACCTAACCCTAAACCTAAAAAATAAATGAAAATAAATAAACTAAACAAAATAATAATAAAAATTAAACATAAATTAAAATAAAAAATAAAATAAACTGAAATAAATAAAAAATAAACTAAATAAACCTAACCCTATTAGTTTAATTAATTTAAAAAAAACCTAAACCCTAAGCTAACCCTAAACCCTAAAAATCTTTAACCTTAAAGCCTAAACACTAAACCCTAAACTTTAAATCCAAAACCCTAACCCTAAATCCTAATGCCTAAAACCCTAAACCTTAAAACCCTAAACCCTAAACCCTAAAAACCTAAAAAGCTAAACCTAAACTAAATAAAACCTAAAAATAAAATATATAATAAAACCTAAACCTAAATAAAATAATAAAATAAAATAAAATCCTAAACTAAAACCTAAACCTAAACTAAAAAATAAAATAAAATTAAATTAAGTTTAATTAATAGAAACCTAAACTAAATTAAAAAGTAAAATAAACCTAAGAATGAAAAACCTAAATAAAATAAAGACAAAACGTAAAATCAAAATAAAGAACTTAAAATAAAATAAAATAAAAATTAAATAAAAATAAAAACCTAAAAAATAAACATAAAATAAAAATAAAACCTAAACTTAAGCCTAAAATAAACTAAACCTAAACCTAAGCCTAAACTAAATAAAATAAAATAATCTAAAATAAACCTAAACCCAAAATAAAAATAAAACCTAAAAAATAAACCAAAATAAAAACCTAAAACCTAAACCTGAGAAGATAAATAAAAAATTGAACCTAAACCCTAAACCCTAAACCCTAAATCCTAAACCACTACAATCCTAAACCCTAAAAAAAACCCTAAACCCCAACCATAAACCCTAAACCCTAAAAGCATAAATCAAAATTCTAAACCTAAACCTAAATCCTAAAGCTACATAAACCCTAAACCCTAAACCCTAACTAAATCTTAAACCCTAAACCCTAAACCCCAAACCCAAAACCTAAACCTAAAGTAACAAAATAAACTAAAAAAATAAATCAAAACACTAAAACCTTATAAACCTAAACCTAACCTAAACCATAAGAACTAAAACCATAAAATCACCATCAACCTAGCTAAACTAAAGCCATTGCTTATCGTATTAAAAAATAAAACTCAACTAAAAAAATAAACATAAACATAAACCTAAACCTAAAAAATAAACTAAAATAAATAAACCTAAAATAAATAAATTAATCTAAATAAATAAATAAACATAAACCTAAAGGCTTACTTAATTTTTAAAAAAAGACACTAAACCTTAAGCTAACCCTAAACCCTAAACCCTAAACATTAAAAAGCCTAAACCATAAAGCCTAAACTCTAAACCCTAAACCCTAAATTCTAAACCCTAAAAACCCTAATCCTTAAGCCTAAACACTAAACCCTAAACCTTAAACCCTAAATCCTAACCCTAAACCTTAAACCTTAAAACCTTAAGCCCTAAACCCTAAACCCTAAACCCTGAAAACTAAAAAACCTAAACCTAAACTAAATAAAACCTAAAAAAATAATATAAAAAAACTTAAACCTAAATAAAATAAAAACCTAAATTAAAACATAAACCTAAAAATAAAACAAAATAAACTAATAAAACTAAATTAAAATAAAATAAATAAAAATCTAAACTAAACTAAAAAATAAAGTAAACTTAAGAATAAAATAAATAAATTAAATAAAAATTAAATGTAAATAAATAAACCTAAAATAATATAAAATAAAACTAAATAAAACCTAAACATAAAAAAATAAACATAAAAATAAATAATAAATATAATCTAATCCCTAAACTAAAAAAAAACTCTAAACCTAATAAAAAAACAAAATAAACAAAATAAAATGAACTTAAACCTAAACTCAAATAAACTAAACTAAAATAAATAAAACCTAAACCTAAACCTAAAATAAACTAAACCAAACCAAAACCTAAACTAAATAAAATAAAATAAACTAAAAGTAAACCTAAACGTAATCTAAAAAATAAAACCTAAAAATAAACCAAAAATAAAAACTTAAAACTTAAATAAAAAAAATAAAATAAAAATTATACCTAAACCTAAAAATAAAAAATTAAGCATAATCCTTAAAAATAAAATAAAATTAAAACTCAACTAAAAAATAAACATAAACCTAAACCTAAACCTCAAAAATAAACTAAAATAAAAAAATATAAACAGAAATAAATAAACCTAAAATAAATTAACTAAACTAAATGAAATTATAAAATAAACCTAAATAAAAGGAAAAAAAACTAAAATGAATAAAAAATAAACTAAATAAACCTAAACCTAACAGTTTACTTAATTTAAAAAAAACCCTCAACCATAAGCTAACCCTAAACCCTAAACCCTAAAAACCCTAAACCCTAAAGCCTAAGAACTAAACCCTAATCCCTAAACCCTAAACCTTAAACCCTAACCCTAAACCTTAAGCCCTAAAACCATAAACCTTAAGCCCTAAACCCTAAATCCTAAACCCCAAATATCTAAAAACCTAAACCTAAACTAAATAAAATCTAAAAATTAAATATATAAAAAAACATTAACCTAAATAAGATAAATAAAATAAAAAAATAAACCTAAACTAAAACCTAAACCTAAACCTAAAAATAAAATAAAATATACTAATAAAAATAAACCAAAATAAAATAAATAAAAACCTAAACTAAACTAAAAAAATCAAATAAACCTAAGAATAAAAAACATAAATAAAATAAAAACTAAACATAAAATAAAAATAAAATAAACTTAAAATAAAATAAAAACTAAACAAAAACCTAAACCTAAAAAATAAATATAAAAATAAATAAAAATAAAACCTAAACCCTAAACTAAAATAAAAACCTAAACCTAAAATAAAATAAACCTAAACCTAAACTAAAACAAATTTAACTAAAATAAATATAACCTAAACCTAAACCAAACCTAAAGTAAATAAAATAAAATAAACAAAATAATAAAAACCTAAACCTAAACTGAAAAATAAAACTTAAAAGTAAACCTAAAATAAATGCCTAAAACTTAAACCTAAAAAAATAAATAAATACCTAAACCTAAACCTTAAAATAAAAAATAAAACCTAAACCTAAATAATGAAATAAAAATAAAACTAAACTAAAAAATAAACCTAAACATACAAAATAAACTAAAATAAAAAACATAAACTTAAATAAATAAACTAAACTAAATAAAAGTAAAAAATAAAATAAACTAACATAAATAAAAAATAGACTAAATAAACCTAAACCTACTAGTTTACTTAATTTAAAAAAAAACATAATCCTAAATCTTAAACCCTAAACCCTAAACCCTATACCCTAAGCCCTAAACCTACAACCCTAAACCCTAAAAAACCCTAAATCCTAAACCCTAAACCCTAACCCTAAACTGTAAACCCTAAAACCCTTAAACCCTAAACCCTAAACCCTAAACCCTAAACCCTAAACCCTAAATCCTAAACCTTAAACCCTCAAAACCTAAAAACCTAAACCTACATTAAATAAAACTTTAAAATAAAATAAGTAAAAAACCTAAACCTAAATAAAATTAAAAAATAAAATAGGATTAAAACCTAAACTAATACCTAAACCTAAACATTAAAATAAAATAAAATAAACTAAAATAAAATAAATAAAAACTTAAACTAAATTATAAAATAAAATAAACCTAAGAATAAAAAACCTAAATAAAATAAAGACTAAACTTAAAATAAAAATAAATGAACTTAAAAATAAAAAAAAATAAAATAAATTAAAATAATAACCTAATAAGAAAACCTAAACCCTAAATTATAAATTGACCTAAACAAAATAAAATAAAATAAACAAAATAAAATAAACCTAAACCTATGCTAAAATAATATAAACTAAAATAAATAAAACCTAAACCTAAGCCTAAAATAAACTAAACTTAAACCTAAACTAAATGAAATAAACTAAAAGTAAACTTAAACCTAAACTAAACAATAAAACCTAAAAATAAACCTAAAATAAAAACCTAAAACTTAAACCTAAAAAAATTAATAAATAACTAAACCTAAACCTTAAAATAAAAAATAAAACCAAACCCTAAAAAATAAAGTAAAAATATAACTCAACTAAAAAATAATCCTAAACTTAAACTTGAAAAATAAACTAAAATAATAAACCTAAAATAAAATAAATTAAATTAAATTAAATATACTAAACTAAATAAAAATGAAAAATAAAATAAACTAAAATAAATAAATAATAAACTAAATAAACCTAAACCTATCAATTTACTTAACTTTAAAAAAGAAACCATAAACCCAAAACCCTAAATGACATGGTGGTTAGAGCAGTGGTGGTCATAGAGGCGAGAGGAACGACGGAGGTTACAGCCATGTTGGTGGCGGAGAGAGAGATCGGGGATATGATAGTGGATACCGCTACTTAAGAGGCCAAGGCGGTTCTAAAGGGAACTAGAGAAACTAAAGAATGGCCGATCTGATCTGTAGCTTATGGAACTGTGTCTAGTTCTAATTATCCAGGGTTTTCAATTTTCTCTATTTGAGCTCCTTTTATCTACATCATGTTGTCTAGAAAACTTGGTGTGTTACCGGTTGAGGAAATCATAAAGAAGAAATGTTGAATCAATTTGTTCTTTAAAAAACCAAAAAACTTAACCTAAATAAAACTAACCTAAACCTAAAACCTAAACCCTAAACCCTAAAAACACTAAACCCTAAACCCTAAATCTTAAACCCTAAAATTAACCATAAACCTAAAACCCTAAACCCTAAAAAACCCTAAACACTAAACCCTAAACTGCAAACAAACCCTAGACCCTAAACCATAAAAAACCCTAAACCCTAAACCTTAACAATAACCCTAAGCCCTAAACCCTAAAACCCTAAACCCTAAACACTAAACTAACCCTAGACCCTAAACCCTAAACCCTAAAAATGCTAAACACTAAAACCTAAATGCTAAACCTTAAACCATAAACCCTAAACTAACCTTAAACCCTAAGCTAACCCTAAACCCTAAACCCTAAAAACCCTAAAAGCCTTAACCCCTAAAGCCTAAACATTGAACACTAAACACTAAACCTAACCCTAAACCCTAACCATAAACCCTAAATACTAAAACCCTAAACCCTAAACCCTAAACCCTAATCTCTAAAAACCCTAAATGCCTTAAACCCTAAAGCCTAAATAATACACACTAAACACTAAACCCTAACCCTAAAGCATAACCCTAAACCCTAAACATTAAAACCCTCAACACTAAAACCTAAACTAATAAAAATAAACTAAACTAAAATAAATAATAACCTAATATAAATTAAAAAAAAAACAAAATTAACCTAAGAATAAAAACCTAAATAAAACAAAAACTAAACTTGAAATAAAAAAATAAACCTAAAATAAACCTAAAATAAAATAAAATAAAAACTAAAAAAAACCTAAACCTAAAAATTAATAAAAAAATAAAACCCAAACCCTAAACTAAAAAAACCTAAACCTAAAGTAAAAATAAAAAAATAAAATAAAATAACCTAAACCTAAACAAAAATAAACTAAACTAAAATAAATAAAACCTAAACCTAGACCTAAAGTAAACTAAATCTAAACATAACCCTAAACTAAATAAAAATAAATAAATTAAAAATAAACCTAAACCAAAACAAAAAATAAAACCTAAAAATAACTAAAATAAAAATCTAAATCCTAAACCAAAAAAAAATAAAATAATAACGTAAACCTAAACCTAAAAATAAAAAATAAAACCTAAACCTATAAAATAAAAGGAAAATAAAACTCAACTAAAAAATAAACATAATCGTAAACCTAAACCAAAACGATAAACTAAAATAAATACACCTAAAATAAATAAACAAAACTAAATAAAAATAAAAATAAAATAAATTAAATCAACTAAATAAACCTAAACCTAAAGGATTACTTAATTTAAAAAAAGAAACACTAAACCCTAAGCTAACCCTAACCCCTAAACCCTAAACCCTAAAAAACCCTAAACCCTAAAGCCTAAACACTAAACCCTAAACCCTAAACCCTAAACCCGAATAACCCTAAAACCTAAAGCTTAAACATTAAACTTGAAACTTTAAACCCTAAAACCTAACTCTAAACCTTAAACACTAAAACCCTAAGCTATAAACCCTAAAACCTTAAAAACCTAAACCTAAAATAAATAAAACATATAGAAAAACGTAAACCTAAACTAAAAGCTAAACCAAAACCTAAAATTAAAATAAAATAAACTAAAATAAATTAAGTAAAAAAGCTAAACTAAACTAATAAAATAAAATAAACCTAAGAATAAAAAACTTAAATAAAATAAAAACTAAATGTAAAAAAAAATAATCTTAAAATAATATAAAATAAAAACTAAATAAAAACCTAAACCTAAAAAATAAACCAAAAAATAAATGAAAAATAAAATCTAAACCCAAAACTAAAAAAAAATACATAAACCTAAAATAAAAATAAAATAAACAAAATAAAATAAACCTAAACCTAAACTAAAATAAAACTAAACTAAAATAAAACTAAACTAAAAAAAAACCTAAACATAAACCAAAAATAAACTAAAGTTAAACCTAAACCTAAACTAAATAAAATAAAATAAAATAAACTAAATGTAAACCTAAACATAAACTAAAAAATAAAACCTTAAAGTAAACCTAAAATATAAACCTTAAACCTAAACCAAAAAATAAAATAAAAACCTATACCTAAACCTAAAAATAAAAAACTAAACCTAAACCTTAAAAATAAATTAAAAATAAAACTCATCTAAAAAATAAACATAAACTAAAACCTAAACCTAAAAAATAAACTAAAATAAAAAATCCAAACCAAAATAAATAAACCCAAAATAAATCAACTAAATTAAATAAAATAAAATAAACCTTAATAAATATTAAATAGAAAATAAACTAAAATAAGTAAAAAATAAACTAAATAAACCTAAACCTAGCTGTTTACTTAATTCAAAAGAAACACTAAACCCTAAAACCCTAAACCCTAAACCCTAAACCCTGAACCCAAAACCCTAAAAACCTAAAAACCTAAACCCAAACTAAATAAAACCTATATATATATATATATATAAATATAAACAACATAAACCTAAATAAAATAAATTAATTAAATTAAATTAAAACCTAAACTAAAACCTAAACCCAAACCTAAAAAGAAAATAAAATAAACTAAAATAGAATAAATAAAAACCTAAACTAAACTTAAAAAATCAAATAAACCTAAGAATTAAAAATCAAAATAAAATAAAAACTAAACATTAAATAAAAATAAAATAAACTTAAAATAAATTAAAATAAAAACTAAATAAAAAATCTAAACCAAAAAAGGTAAACCTAAAAATAAATAAGAACAAAACCTAAACCCTAAACTAAAAAAGAACCTAAACCTAAAATAAAAATAAAATAAATGAAATAAAATAAACCTAAACCTAAACTATAATAAACTTAACTAAAATAAATAAAACCTAAACCTAATGTAAATAAAATAAAATAAACTAAAAATAAACCAAAACCTAAACTAAAAAATAAAACCTAAAATAAATGCCTAAAACTTATACCTAGAAAAATAAATAAAAACATAAACCTATACCTTAAAATAAAAATTAAAACCTAAACCTAAAAAATAAAATTAAAATAAAACTCAACTAAAAAATAAACCTAAACCTACAAAAATAAACTAAAATAAAAAACCTAAACTTAAATAAATAAACTAAACTAAATAAAAATAAAAAATAAAATAAACTTAAATAAATTAAAAAAATAAACTAAATAAACCTAAACCTACGGGTTTACTTACTTTTTTTTTAAAAAAACCATAAACCCTAAATCCTAAACCTTAAACCCTAAACCCTAAATCTTAAACCAAAAACCCTAAACCCTAAACCCTAAAAGCATAAACCCTAAAATCCTAAACACTAAACACTAAACCCTAAACCTTAAACCCTGAAAACCTAAAAACCTAAACCTACACTAAATAAAACCTAAAAATAAAATAAATAAAAAACCTAAACCTAAATAAAGTAAAGAAATAAAAGAAATTAAAAACATAAAATAAAACCTAATCGTAAACCTAAAAAAAATAGAATAAGCTAACAAACATAAGCTAAAATAAAATAAGTAATAACCAAAACAAAACTAAAAAATAAAATAAACCTAAGTGTAAAAAATTTAATAAAATAAAAACTAAACATAAAATAAAAATAAAATAAACCTAAAAATAAATAAAAAATAAAACCTAAACCCTAAACTAAAAAAAACCTAAACTTGAAAAAAACCTAAACATAAACTAAAATAAACTAAACTAAAATAAATAAAACCTAAACCTAAACCTAAAGTAAACTAAACCTAAACCTAAACCTAAACTAAATAAAATACAATAAACTAAAATAAACTTAAGCCTAAACTAAAAAATAAAACCTAAAAATAAACCTAAAATAAAAATGTAAAACCTGAACCTCAAAAAATAAAATAAAACCTTAACCTAATCCTAAAAATATAAAATAAAACTTAAACCTAAAAATAAATTAAAAATAAAACTCAACAAAAAAATGCAAACCTAAACCTAAAACTAAAAAATAAACTAAAATAGAAAACCTAAACTAAAATAAATAAACATAAAATAAATCAACTAAACCAAATAAAAAAAAATAAACTTGAAAAATTAAAATAAATAAAATAAACTAAAATAAATAAGAAATAAAATAAATAAACCTAAACCTAATGATTTACATAATTTAAAAGAAAACCCTAAACCGTAAGCTAACCCTAAACCCTAAACCCTAAAAACATTAAACCCTAAAGCCTAAAGACTGAACCCTAAACCCTAACCATAAACCCTAAACCCTAAACCCTAAACCCAAACCCTAAACCCTAAATGCTAAAAGCCTAAAGCTAAACTAAATAAAACCTAAAAATAAAAAATATAAAAAAACCCAAACAAAAATATAATAAAAAATAAAATAAAATAAAACCTAAACTAAAACTTAAACTTAAACATAAAAATAACATAAAATAAACTAAAAAAAACTAAAATAAAATAAATTAAAACCTAAACTAAACTATAAAATAAAATAAACGTAAGAATAAATAACCTAAACAAAACTAAAATTGAAGGTAAAATAAAAATAAAATAAAGCTAAAATAAAATAAAATAAAAACTAAATAAAAACCTAAACCTAAAAAATAAACCTAAAAATAAACCTAAAAATAATTAAAAAATAAAACCAAAACCATAAACTAAAAAATAACCTAAACCTAATATAAAAATAAAATAAACAAATTAAAATAAACCTAAACCTAAAATAAAATAAATGAAACTAAAATAAATTAAATCAAAACTAAAAATAAACTAAACCTAAACCTAAACCTAAACTAAATAAAATAAAATAAACTAAAAATAAACCAAAACCTAAACTAAAAAATAAAGTAAAAATAAACCTAAAATGAAAACTTAAAACCTAAACCTAAAAAAACAAAATGTAAGCTTAAACCTAAACCTATAAATAAAAAAAAACTTAAACCTAATAAATAAAATATAATTAAAACCCAACAAAAAATAAACCTAAACTTAAAATATAAACAAAAATAAAAAACCTAAATTAAAATAAATAAACCTAAAATAAATCAACTAAACTAAATAAAAAAATAAACTTAAATAAAATAAATAAAATAAAATAAAGTAAATAAACCTAAACCTAATGGTTTACTTTTAAAAAAAAAAAAAACCTAACCCAAAGGAAACCCTAAACCCTAAAAATCCTAAACTTTAAAGCCTAAACACTAATCCCTAAACACTAAACCCTAAGCCATAACCCTAAACCATAAACCCTAAAACCATAAACCCTAAACCATAAACCCTAAACCTTAAACCCTAAACCAAAAAAAACCTAAGCCTAAACTAAATAAAACCTTAAAATAAAATATAGAAAAAAAAACTTAAACCTATTTAAAATAAAAAAATAAAATAAAATAAACACCTAAATGAAAACCTATTCCTAAACCTGAAAATCACATAACATAAACTAATAAAACTAAAGAAAAATAAAATAAATAACAACCTAATTTAAACTAAAAATAAATTAAACCTATAAATTACCTAAATAAAATTAAAACTAAAGGTAAAATAAAAATAAATTAAACTTAAAATAAAAAATAAAACTAAATAAAGACCTAAATAATTAAAAATAAAACCAAAACTATAAACTAAAAAAAAACTTAAACCTAAAATAAAATAAAATAAATAAAATAAAATAAATAAAATAAAATAAACCTAAACCTAATCTAAAATGAAGAAAACTAAAATAAATTTAACCTAAACATAAACATAAAATAATCTAAACCTAAACCTAAATGTAGACTAAATAAAATAAAATAATATAAAAAAAAAAACCTAAACTAAACTAAATAAACCTAAAAAATAAACCTAAAATAAAATCAAAAAACCTAAAACTAAAAAAATAAATTAAAAACCTAAACCTAAACCTTAAAATAAATAATAAAACTTAAACCTTAAAAAAAAATAAAAGCAAAACTTAACTAAAAAATAAACCTAAATTTAAACCTAAAGAATAAACAAAAATAAAAAACCCAAACTAAAATATATAAATTAAACAAAATAAAAATAAAAAATAAACCTAAATGAAAATATAAAATAAAATAAATTGAAATAAATAAATAAAATAAACCATAAACCCTAAATCCTAAACCCTAAACCCTAATCCCTTAACCTTAAACCCTAAACTCTAAACCCCGAACCCTAAACCCTAAAGGCTAAACACTAAACCCTAAACCCTAAACCCTAACCCTAAACCCTAAACCCTAAACCCTAAACCCTAAACTCTAAACCCTTACCTTAAACAATAAAACCAAAACCCTAAACCCTAAACCCTAAAACCTAAACCTAAAAAAAAAATAATAATAAAATAAAACTCAAGTAAAAAAAAAGCTAAAGCTAAACCTAAACCTCAAAAATAAACTAAAATAAAAAACCTAAACTAAAAAAAAAACCTAAATAAATAAACCAAACTAAATATAAATAAAAATAAAAAATAAGCCTAAATAAAAATAAAAAATAAAATAAACTAAAATAAATAAAAAAAGTAAGTAAAATAAATAAATATAAATTTACTACTTTTTTAAAAAAAATATAAAACCCTAAACCCTTAATCCTAAACCCTAAACCCTAAATCTTAAACACTAAATCTTAACCCTAAACCCTTAATCTTAAACCCTAAACCCTTAACCCTTAACCTTAAACCTACGACACTAAACTTACAACCCTATGCCTTAAACCCTTAAAGACCCTAAACCCTAAATTGTAAAGCATAAAGCCTAAAGCCTAAACCCTAACCCTAAACCCTAAACCTTAAAAGCATAAACCTCAAACCAAAAACTCTAAACCTTAAAACCTAAACCCTAACCCTAAACGCTAAACCTTAGTCCCTAAACCCCAGCCCCTAAACTTGAACCTAAAGTAACTAAATAATTTTAAAAATAAACCTAAACTCTAAAACCTAATAAACCTAAACCTTAACTTAAACCCTAAGAATGGATAGAACCTTGATGATAGGAACATCACCATCAACCAGGCTAAGTCTAGATCTGGCAGTGGAGGCGAAGATGGAGGTGCTAGTGGATATAGAGGTGGTGGTCAGAGCTGTGGTGGTTATGGAGGCGGCAGGAGAGACAGAGGTTACAGCCATGGTTGTGGTAGAGGGAGAGATCGAGGATATGATGGTGGATCCAGCTACTCGAGAGGCTGAGGTGGTTCAGATGGGAATTGAAGAAACTGAAGAACGACTGATCTAATTTATGCTTATGGAACTATCTTTACAATACAGACAGTTTTAGTCATCTAAGGTTTTTAATTTGCTCTATGCATGCCCATTTTTTATCTATGTCGTCTCTTGTGTCTTAGAAAACTTGGTGTGTTACTTGGATGATTAAATCAAAAAGAAGAAATGTTGAATCTTAATTTGTTCTCTATTAAAAAAAACCAAAAACCCTAAACCCTAAACCTAAAATCTAAACCCTAAACCCTACAAATAAAAATTAAAATACAAAAATAAAAAACCCTAACAGTAAACCCTAAACCCTAAAATTAACCTTAAAACCTAAACCCTAAATCTAGAACCCTAAATCTTCAACCCTAAACCCTAAAAAACCCTAAACCCTAAACCATAAATCCTAAAACCTAAAACCTACAACCCTAAACCCTAATCCCTAAACCCTAAAAACCTAAAAATTGAAACCTAAGCTAAATAAAACCTAAAAATAAAATAAATAAATAAACTTAAACCTAAATATAATAAAAAAATAAAATAAAATAAAAACTTAAATTAAAACCAAAATAAAAACCTAAACCTAAATCGAAACTTAAAAATAAAATAAAATAAAAATAAAAACTAAACAAAAAAAATTTAAACCTAAACTAAATAAAAAAATAAAAAAATTTTAAATATAAAGAAAACTAAACAAAAAATAAAGATAAACCTAAAAAAAATAAAGTAAAACAAAATAAACCAAAAAAATAAACCTAAAAGAAAAACCTAAGACTAAATAAAAAATAAACATTAAATTAAAAAAAAACCTAAAGTTAAAATAAACAACATAAAATAAAACTAAACTTAAACTAAAATAAATAAAATGTAAACCAAAATCTTAAACCTTAAACTCAAAACCATAAACCATAAACCCTAAAACTAACTCTAAACCCTAAACCCTAAACCTTAAACTCTAAACCTTAAACCCTAAACCCTAAACCCTAAACCTAAAACCTTAAAATCTAAACCTTAAACCCTAAACACTAAGCTAACGCTAAACCCATAATGCAAAACCCTGAAAACCCTAAACACTAAAGCCTAAACACTAAACCCTAAACCCTAAACATAAACCCCAATCATAAACCCTAAACCCAAAACCCTAAACCCTAAAACCTTAAACCCTAAACCCTAAACCCTAAACCTAAACTTAATAAAATCTAAAAATAAAATAAATAAGAAAACATAAGCCTAAATTAAATAAAAAAATAAAATAAAATAAAAATCTAAACTAAAACCTAAACCTAAAAATAAAAATAAAATAAAAATAAACTCAACTAAATAATAAACCTAAACCTAAACCTAAAATATAAACTAAAATAAAAAACTTAAAGTAAAATAAATAAAAATAAAATTAATTAATTAAACTAAATAAAAATAAAAAATAATCATAAGGAAAAAAAATAAAATAAACTAAAATAAATAAAAAATAAACTAAATAAACTAAATAAACCAAACCCTATAGGGTTACTTAATTCTAAGAAAACCCTAAACCATAAGCTAACCCTAAACCCTAAAATCCATTAAAAAAAACCTAAAGCCACTATTTACTTCTTTAAAATAAACCTAAACTAAAACCTGAACTCTAAACCTAAACCCTAAATCCTAAACCCTAAAAAAATTAAAAAAATTTAAAAAATAAAAAACCCTAATCGTAAACCCTAAATCCAAAAACCTTAAACCCCAAACCTAAAACCATAATGCTTATACCCTGAACTGTAAATTAAATCCTAAACCCTAAACTATAAACCATAAACCCTAAACCCTTAACCCTAAAAACCATAAACCCTAAAGCCTAAACAATAAGCACTAAACCCTAAACCCTAGACCTTAAGCTTAAACCCAAAACCATAAAACTCTAAAGCCCTAAAACCCTTAAACCCTAAACCCTAAACCCTAAGCCCTAAACACTAAACCTTAAACCCTAAACCTAACCCTAACCTAAACTAACTAACCCTAAACCCTCCTAAACCTAAACCCTAAGACCCTATACCTTAAACTAACCCAATACCATAACCCTAAACCCTATAAACCCTAAATTCTAAAGCTTTAACCCTAAGCCCTAAGACATAAATTATAAACCCTAAACTAACCTTATACCCTAAGCTAACCCTAAACCCTAAACCCTATACCCTAAGCCTTAAAAACCTAAAACCCCAAAGCCAAAATACTAAACCCTAAAACCTAACCACTAACCCTAAACCTTGAACCCTGAAACCCTAAAATCCTAAACCCTAAAAGCCTAAACCTAAAAAACAAAATAAAAATAAAGGTGTGCTATGCCACTTGTAGTCTAAAAAGTAAGATTTTATGTTCAAAATAAATATTATATGTTGTAGCAATAGCATCATATATCATAATATATTATTTTGTGCATTTTAAACTCTTTTAGTATTTTACTGATCATGCGTTTAAACATTATTTATAAAAATGTTTATTTAGACTTTAAAATGGTGGAATTTGGCCAAATTCACAATAGGTAGAGCATGACATCATAATATATTATTTCTAAAATATTTTTTTTTATTTAGACAAATTTTATGTTTTTTTATCTTAAGCAATCCCTTGTGATGTGATATGCAATATAATATAATATAATATGTTATTGTGTATTATAATATAGGATGCCATAACATAGTGTAGCATGCATTATAGCATAATATTGTGTATTACTACTTTTTGTTTAGCATATTTTAGTCTGTTATAGTATGAAGTAGTAGAGTTTGTACTGGTATAATTCATAAAAATATTGATTTATAGGCTGAGATGATGGGATTTGGCCAAATTTAAGGCAAGCTTTAGGGAATATCATTAGGGGTGAGCTATGGTGTGTCATTTAATCAAAAGAATGGAAATATGCATTCAAAATAAATGTTCACTTTTCAACAAAAATTTTATAATTTTTTTGCTTAAAGTGATTCATTTTAAGGTGTAATGTAAGATAATATATTATATGAAAGCATATTAAAATATAATATACATAATAATATAACTCTATATATATGAATGGGGGTGTGTTACTAAATGTTATTGTACATTTTAGTATGTTTTACTTTTGTTATAATACATTGGGTTAAAACTCACAAAAATGCCAATTTGAAGGTTAATATGGAAGAATTTGGCTAAATTCACAGCACACACCAAGAAGCAACACCAAAATTATGCTATTTTATACCATTTCTAAAAGAAAAATAATAATTTTACATCCAAATTGAACATTATTCATATTTTGAGAAAATTTTGTTATTGGTTCCTTTTAAGTGAATCTAATGAGGTGTAATGTTAGACAATATATTATATTATAGCATATTATAATATAACATCATATATTATTATATAATATAGTGTGTTATTTCACACTATAATATGTTTAGTATGATATTGTATAGTTAGTTTGAGCTTGCACCATCACAAATCATAAAATATTGATTACAATGTTAAGATGATGTAATTTGAACAAATATAATGTTGGGCTTTTGATTGAAGTATTAAAGGTGTGCATAAGAGAATAAATAAAATTTGATGAGAATTCCATGTCAATGACATGGAGGGAGATCCGTTAGGGGATCACACATGCATTGAACATGATATGTGAGGGGTCTATGTCAAGGGCATAGAAGAAAAAATATATTCGGGATAGGTTTGAATTTGATTTGATTATATAATTTGTGGAAGGAAGATCCTCTAGGGATAAGAATCTATAATCCACCTGGGATTAAGATCGAATCAACTTTAATTTGATTTATTTTAGTTGCTGTGGAGGCATATTTACTATAGATATGGGCTCGAGTCTGTTAAGGATCGGGTATATGAACTTTCCACTAGGGAAGTAGCTTTAGGCTATTCGCTAAGAATTGGTATTTGAGTTTGATTTTATAGATCTGTTTGGGGATGTATCCACTAGGGAAAAGAGTTTGGTTGGATTTCTTTGATTTAGACTCTACTAGGGGAGTTGGTTTAATTTGGCTCCACTGGGAGGTTGGTTTTGAATTTTATTTATTTGCTTGACTTGTTTATAAATGATTTGGGGCTCCATTAGGGAGAAGGGTGCAATTTAACTCCACTGGGGAAAATTAAATTGGGTTTAATTTAATCTGAGTTAATGTATGGACCATGTCGGTGTGAGATGGATCCATTGAGAAGGGGCTATATCAGCCTTGACCTACCTCAGGTTTACAAATCCAAAGGGATAGTCTACTGGTTGTGGGATAGAGCTAGCTAACCTAAGGGGTTTCCTTTCGGTGTGTATTGATTATGCTAGGAAGAATACGAAAGCGAGGAACAATCATTGGAGTGGCCAGTTGGATGCACAACAAATTGAATCTGACCTAGGGTGACTACTGAGTGAATGTTGTTGGGGACTTCTATCAACTTAAATTCTTGTGATTTGATGTGGTTTGCTTGGTTTAGTTTGATTTTGAATTGAGGGAATATTCATTGGGGGTGCAAGCTCGATCAAATTTGATAGATTTAATTTATGGACAATGTTAATGTGCGATGGACCCACTAAGAAGGGGATATATCAGACTTATCTTATCTCAACTTTAAAAATCCAAAGGGATAGTCTACTGGCCATGCGGCAAAGCTGACCAAACTAAGGGGTTGCCTTTCACTGTGCAATGGCTATGCAAAGAAGAAGGCGTAGCAGGCTTACATCTTCTAAAGCTGGGAACAACCGTTGGGGTGGCCTGTTGGTGGCACAACAAATCAAACCTGACTTGTAGGCGACTACTGATTGAATGCCACTATGGACTTATATTAACTCAAGAGTAGTCGGGAAATTCCTATAGGGAGTTTTCCTGACACTGCCCTAAAGATAGGATGCCTGTTTGGGAAAAGGTACCACTAAGGATGTCCTCATAATCCATAAGTGAATATATATTTTGTTTATATGTTTACATGGACCCTATTGGTGTGTGAGGGACCACACTGAGAAGGGATTATGTCAGCCTTGACCTATCTCAGATTTATTGGACCAAGGGAGAATCTACACATCCACAGGACATATTCTCTAACCACATGGGTGGCTACTAGGAATGGGGAACTGTCCAATCCAGTAGTAACTCGAGTAGTGTCTAAATGGGGTCACAAAAGAAGTGATCCAAATATAGTGCCCACAGTGGAGGTACTGCTAGGGGTGTTATCCTGAGCCCTAGAAAAGAAAGCCTATAAGTGTATCGTGGGAAACTAGAGGATAAAGCGTAGAAAACTTACATCTATCATGAGTGGCGTATCCTAAGGTGCCAGAACCAGCCAACCTAAGGTGTATCTATCAACATGAGAGATGTATCCATCAGCATAGTGAGAACCAACCAACTTAAGGTGCCCGTCAGTGTGCAAGAATCAATATATAAAGAAAGCATGTAGCCTTACAACTTTCCAAGTAGAACTGATCATCGGGATAGTCTATCATCGATGGGATATATGTTATCTAATTTAGAGAGACAACTAAGCAGGGAGCCTCGAGGTAGGACTAGATCCAATCTCGAAGCAGTAAGGAGGGAAGGATCTCCTAGGGAGCTTATCCTAAAATGCAAGTATACTCAACCCAGTTAGTGTACGAAGGCTAATCCAAGAAGAAAGCATAGCAGACTCACATCCTCTTAAATGAAAGAAACTTGAGGTAGTGTACCGATCACGTAGAAAGGCCTACCAAAATAACAAGGTGCTCATCGGTGTGCAGTGGTCATGCAAGGAAGGAAAGCATAGCAGACTTACATCCTCCAAAGAAAGATGATCGCTAGGGTGACACACAAGCAGGGTAGCACATCAACACGACCTAGAGCAGCTACTAAGTGAGTGCTGTTGGGGGTGTTATCTAAACTAAGAGTAGCCCAAGACAAAAGATATGCATTTGTTTTATAACTTTATGTGTAGTTTATATTTTTGTTGTGTCGATGAAGATAAGACACTGCTTGGGTTCCTTACAACTACCCTAAACACATCGTGCTAGATTCATAAATAAGAATACTTTCAACATGGAAGAGATTGAATTCAAAATAAAATTTTTATTGATAATAATTATTTTTAAACATAAATTATAATATTTCTTTAAGTAGAGCCCATTGATTGGAAGAATTGGGTGCTCTCCCTAATGATTAATAAGTTGATAAGATCCTCCTTGGTTAGCCTTCTTTATTGTAAAAGGGCCTTCCTAAGTGGGTTCAAACTTGCCTCCCATCTTACGACGGGCAACAATCGATCTCGTTAGAACTAAAATAAGCTCTCTTACTTGAAAAGCTATAGAACAAGCCAATTTATTATGAGCTTGAATCATTTTAGCTTTATACAACTCGAGATTTTAGCATGCCCATAGATGTCTCTCCTCCAAACCTTTCGAGCTCTTCTAACTGCAACTTGGCATTCTGCTCTATTGTGATCTTACTACACAACTACCCTTAGTGATGGGAGTTGGACTTTTAATGGTAGAACAGCTTCTGTCCCATACATTAATGGTAGAACAGCTTCTGTCCCATACAATAGATTGAGTTGGAGTTTTATATGTGGTGCGGTAGGCCCACAAGATTTCAACTAACTGGTCATGCCACTATCTCTTGTTGTTGTCAAACCCTAAACCTAAACCTAAAGTAACTAAATAGATAAAAAAATAAACCTAAACCCTAAAACCTAATAAACTTAAACCTAAACCTAAACCCTAAGAATCGTAACCTTCACAAGAACATCATCAACTAAAGCTTAGTCGGGTGGTGGAGGCAATTGAGGAGGCCGTGGTTATCATTATGGTGGTGGGGGATCTAGAGGTGCTGGTGGATATGGAGGTGGTGGTTGGAGTAGTGGTGATTATGGAGGAGGGAGGAGAGACTGAGGTTATAGCCATTGTGGTGGCTGAGGGAGAGATTGGGGATATGAAGGTGGATCTTGCTACTCGAGAGGCCAAGGTGGTTCTGATGGGAACTAGAGAAATTGATGAAATGCCGATCCGATCTACTACTTATGGAACAGTGTCTTTACAGGAGAGACGGTTTAAGTTATCTACTATTTTTGATTTGCTCTATGCAAGCTCATCTTTAATCTATGTCATCGCTTGAGTCCTAAAAAACTTGGTGTGTTACTTGGTTGATGAAATCGAAGAGAAGAAATGTTGAATCTAAATTTGTTCTCTATTATAAAAAACAAAAATCTTAAATCTAAACTAAAACCTGAACCCTAAATTTAAATCCTGAACCCTAAACCCTAAACCCTAAGCACTAAAATCCTAAATCCTAAACCCTAAAAATAAAAACCTAAACCCTAAGCCCTAAACCCCAAACCCTTAACCCCAAACCCTAAACCCTGAACCCTAACTAATAAGCTAAAAATCTACACCTAAACTAAATATAATAAAATAAACTAAAAAAACCTAAACCTAAATGAAAAAAAAACCTAAAATAATAACCTAAAACCTAAACCTAAAAAAATAAAATAAAAACCTAAATCTAAAATAGAAAATAAAAAATGAAACATAAACCTAAAAAATAAAATAAAAATAAAACTAAACTAAATAATAAACCTAAACCTAGAATTAAACCTAAAAAATAAATTATGTAGAAAACCTAAACTAAAATAAATAAACTAGACTAAATAAAAATAATAAAATAAACCTAAATAAAAATAAATAATAAAATAAACTAAAATAAATATAAAATAAACTAAATAAACTAAATAAAATAAACCTACCGGTTTACTTAATTTTTTTTTATAAAAAAAATCCTAAACCCTCAACCCTAAAACTACCCCTAAACCCTTGACCTACAACACTAAACCTACAATCCTAAACTCTAAACCCTAAAGAAAAGTAAACCCTAAAACCTAAATACTAAACCCTAAACCCTAAACCCGAAACCCTAACCATAAACCCTAAACCGTAATAGCATAATCCCTAAAACCTTAAAACCATAAATCCTAAACCCTAAACCCTAAACCTTAAACCTAAACTTAAAAAAATCCTAAACCCTCAACCCTAAAACAAACCCTAAACCCTAAAACTAACCCTAAACCCTAAACCTACAACACTAAACCTACAATCCTAAACTCTAAACCCTAAAGTTTAAACTCTAAACAACCCTAAACCTAAAGAAACCCTAAACCTAAATACTAAACCCTAAACCCTAAACCCTAACCATAAACCCTAAATTGTAATAGCGTAATCCCTAAAACCTTAAAACCATAAACCCTAAACCCTAAACCCTAAACCCTAAACCCTAAACTCTAACCCTAAATCCTAAACCCTAAACTCCAAACAATAAACCTAAACTTAAAGTAACTAAATAAATTAAAAAATAAACATAAACCCTAAAACCAAATAAACCTAAGCCTAAACCTAAACCTAAACCCTTAGATTGGTCAGAACATTGATGACAGGAACATCACCATCAACCAAACTCAAAGGTGGAGGTGGCAGTTATTGTAGTGGTGGTGGGGGATTTGGAGGTGTTGGTGGATATGGAGGTGGTGGTCGAAACAGTGGTAGTTATGGAGGTGGGAGGAGCGACTGAGGTTACAACCGTGGTGGTGGTGGTGGAGGGAGAGATCTAGAATATGATGGTGGATCCAGCTACTTGAGAGGCCCAGGTGGTTTTAATGGGAACTGGAGATAATGAAGAACGATCGATTCGATTTGCTACTTATGGAACTGTGCCTTTGGTTTTGATCTATGTCATTGCTTGTGTCTTAGAAAACTTGGGGTGTTACTCGGTTGATGAAATCAAAAATAAGAAATGTGGAATATGAATTTGTTCTATGTTAAAATAAAATAAAATCCAAAAACCCTAAACCCTAAACAAAAACCTGAAGCCTAGACCTAAAACCTAAGCCCTCAACCCAGAACCCAAAACCCTAAAAACCTAAAACCCTAAATCCTAAACCCTAAAACTTAAACCTTAAATCCTAAACCCTAAACCCTAGACCCTAAACCCCAAACCCTAAACACCAAACCCTAAAGCCTAAACCCTAAACCCTAAAATCTAAACCTAAACTAAATAAAATAAAATAAACATCAAACAAACCTAAACCTAATCTAAAACATAAAACCTAAAAATAAACCTAAAATAAAAACCTAAAACTTAAACCTAAAAAAATAAAATAAAACCCTAAACCTAAAATTAAAAAAAAATAAAACCTAAACCTAAAAAATAAAATAAAAATAAAACTCAACTAAAAAATAAACCTAAACCTAGGCCTAAACCTTAAAAAAACACTAAAATAAAAAATTTAAACTAAAATAAATAAACCTAAAATATATAAAAATAAAAAAATAAACCTAAATAAAAATGAAAAATAAAATAAACTAAAATAAATATAAAATAAACTAAATAAACTAAACCTACTAGTTTACTTAATTTTTTTTTTAAAAAAAAGACAAACCCTAAAACTAACCCTAAACCCTAAACCTACATTCTGAAAGTTTATTCCATAAATCCTAAACCCTAAAAAACCCTAAACCATAAACCATAAAAACCACTAAACCCTAAACCCTAAACCCTAAACCCTAACCCTAAACCCTACCCTAAAGCATAACCCTAAAATGTTAAAACCCTAAACCCTAAACCCTAAACCTTAAACCCTAAACTATAACCCTAAACCCTAAATCCTAAACCCCAAATCCTAATCCTAAACCTAAAGTAACTAAATAAATTACAAAATAAACTGAAACCCTAAAACCTAATAAACCTAAACCTAAACCTAAACCCAAAGAATAGAACCTTGACATAGAACATCACCGTGCTCCCTAGATCTGAAGTGGAGGCCAAGGTGGAGGTGGCAGTTATCGCAGTGGTGGTGGGGGATTTGGAGGTACTGACGGATATGGAGGTGGGTGGAGCGACGGAGGTTACAACCATGGTGATGGCAGAGGGAGAGATCGAGGATATGATGGTGCATCCCGCTACTCGAGAGGCGGGATGGTTTTGATGGGAGCTAGAGAAACTAAAAAATGATCGACCGACCGCTACTTATGGAACTGTCTTTGGTTTTCCTCATGCCCGGTCATTTTGATCTATGTCGTCGCCTATGTCTTTGAAAACTTGCTGTGTTACTTGGTTTATGAAATCAAAAAGAAGAAATGTTGAATTTGAATTTGTTCTCTGTTAAAATAAAAAAAACCAAACACCAAAAACCCTAAACTAAATGCTGAACCCTAGACCTAAAACTTAAATCCTCAACCCTAAACCTTAAACACTAAAAACCATAAACCCTAAACCCTAAAACCTAAACCCTAAATCCTAATCCCTAAACCCTAAACCCTAAACCTCAAAAACTAAACCCTAAAATGCTAAAAAATCTAAACTAAACTAAATAAAACCTAAAAGTAAAATAAATAAAAAAACCTAAACATAAATAAAATAAAAAAATGAAATAAAGTAAAAACCTAAACTAAAACCTAAACCTAAACCTAAATCTAAACTTAAAAAAAAATAAAAAATAAAACTAAACTAAAATAAAATAAATAAAAAATTAAAACTAAATAAAAAATTAAAAACCTAAATAAAATAAAATATTAAACCTAAAATAAAAAAATAAAATTAACCTAAAATAAAAAATTTAAATAAAAAACTTAAAATTAAAACCAAAAAAATAACTAAATAATAAAACCTAAACACTAAATTAAAAAGAAACTAAACCAAAATCAAAATAAAATAAACCTAAACCTAAACTAAAATAAACTAAACTATAATAAACTCAACCTAAACCTAAACCTAAACTTAAACCCTAAATAAAATAAAATAAACTAAAAATAAACCTAAATCTAAACTAAAAAATAAAACTTAGATATAAACCTAAAATTAAAACCTAAGACCTAAACATAAAAATAAAAAAATAAAACCTAAAGCTAAAAATAAATTAAAAATAAAACTAAACTAAAAAATGAACTTAAACAAAAACATAAACCTAAAAAATAAACTAAAATAAAAAACCTAAACTAAAATAAATAAATAAAACTTAAAAAATAAAAATAAACCTAAATTAAAATAAAAAAAACTAGATAAACTAAATAAGCATAAACATACCAATTTACTTAATTAAATAAAGATAAAAATTAAAATAAAAAATAAAATAAAATTGCCCTTAACCATGAACCCTAAACCCTAAAACTAACCTTAAACCCCAAATCTTGAACACCAAACTTACAACTCTAAACCCTAAACCCTAATCCTTAAAAAACCTAAACCTAAACCTAAACCCTAAACCCTAAACCCCAAAACCCTAAATCCTAAACCTTAAACCCTAAACTTAAAACTCACAACCTAAACACTAAACCCCAAACCCAAAACCTAAACCCTAAACCCTAAACCCTAAACTAAATACCTAAAAACCTAAACCTAAACTAAATATAACCTAAAAAGAAAATAAATATAAAATCCTAAAGCTAAATAATATCAAAAAATAAAAAAATAAAATAAAAACCTAAACTAAAACCTAAACCTAAAGGTAAACCTAAACCTAAAAATAAAATATAATAATAAAATAAAACTACTAAAATAAAATAAAATAAATAAAAACTTAAACTAAACTAAAAAATAAAGTAAAAAGCCTAAATAAAATGAAAACTAAACGTAAAATAAAAATAAAATAAACCTAAAATAAAATAAAATAAAAATTAAATGAAAACATAAAACTTAAAATAAACCTAAAAATGAATAATAAATAAAACCTAAACCCTAAACTAAAAAAACAAAACCTTTAAAAAAGAAAACAAAATAAACCTAAACCTAAACTAAAATAACTAAACTAAAATAAAGAAAACATAAACATAAACATAAAATAAAGTAAACCTAAACCCTAAACTAAATAAAATAAAATAAACTAAAAATAAACCTAAACCTAAACTAAAAAAATAAACTTTAAAATAAACCTAAAATAAAATCTTAAAATTAAAACCTAAAAAAATAAAATTAAACCCTAAACCTAAACCTAAAAATAAAAAATAAAACCTAAACCCATAAAATAAAATAAAAATAAAACTAAACTAAAAAATAAACATAAATCTAAACTTAAAAAAAAAACTAAAATAAAAACCTAAACTAAAATAAATAAACATAAAATAAATAAACTAAACTAAATAAATAAATAAATAACCTAAATAAAAATAAAATAAATAAAAATAAATAAAACTAAACCTATCGATTTAATTTTTTTCTACAAAACCCTAAACCCTAAACACTAAATCCTAAACCCTAAACCTTAAACCCTAAACCCTAAAACTAATAATAAACATAAACCCTAAACCTACAACCCTAAACCCCAAACACTAAACAAACTCTAAGCCTAAACGCTAAACCATAACAACCCTCAACCCTAAAGCCTAAACCCTAAGTTAAGTAAACCCTAAACCCTAAGCCTTAAAACCTAAACTTAAACTAAATAAAACCTAAAAAATTAATTTTGTAAATGAAAACCTAAACCTGAATAAAATAAAATAAATAAAAACCTAAACTAAAACCTAAACCTAAACCTAAAAATAAAATAAAATAAACTAAAATAAAATAAATAATAACCTAAACTAAACTAAATAAAATAAAATAATCCTAGAAAAAACCTAAATAAAATTAAAATAAACCTAAACTTAAAATAAAATAAAATAAAAACTAGATAGAAAACTAAACAGAAAAAATAAACCTAAAAATAAAACTTAAACTAAAATAAAAAAATAAAACCTAAATAGCAAACTAAAAAAAAGCTAAGCCTAAAATAAAAATAAAATAAACAAAATAAAATAAACATGTACTTAACCTAAAATAAACTAAACTAAAATAAATAAAACCTATATCTAAACCTAAAATAAACTTAACCTAAACCTAAACCTAATGTTAATAATATTAAAAAAAACTAAAAATAAACTTAAACCTAAACTAAAAAAAATAAAACCTAAAAATAACCCAAAAGTAAATAACCTTAACTTAAAAAATTAAATACAAACCTAAACCTAAACCAAAAGATAAAAAATAAAACCTAAACCTACAAAATAAAATAAAATAAAACTCATAAAATAGATAACCCAAACTAAACTAAGAAAAACCTAAAATAAATAAACTAAACTAAATAAAAATAAAAAATAAACCTAAATAAAAAGTAAAAAAATAAAATAAACTAAAATAAATGAAAAATAAACTAAATAAACTTAAACCTAAAAAAACCCATAAACCCTAAATCTTAAACCCTAAACCCTAAAAGCATAATCCCTAAAACTTAAAACCTTGAATCCTAAACCCTAAACCCTAACCCTAACCCTAAACACTAAACCCTAAACCCGAAACCCTAAACCTAAACCTAAAGTAACTAAATAAAGTAAGAAATAAACTTAAACCCTAAAACCTAATAAACCTAAATGCTACGAATGGACAGAACCTTGACGTCAGGAACATCACCGTCAACTAGGCTCATTCTACATCTGGCGATGGAGGCAAATATGATTATGTTTAATTAAGACAAGGAAGCGCTATTTATAGCATTACATATCAAGTAGCTTATGCCTATAGCAATAATCATAATGTTGTAGCTTTTAGATCACATATTGAACCTATTTTAAGGATTTGGGTCTGTTTTAGTTTGTGGTTTAGGGATTTGTTTTGTTTTAGGTTTAGGGTTAGGTTTGGTTTTAGGGGTTTGTGGTTTTATGGTTTTTTGGGTTGTAAGTTTAGGGTTGTAGATTACTTCAAGGTTTAGCTTAGGCTTTAGTTTTGTGGTTTGTTTATTTTGGATTTAAGGTTTATGGTTGGTAGTTTTTTTAAAAAAATTAGGTAAACCTTTAAGTTTAGGTTTATTTTTTAGTTTTTTTAGTTTATTTTAGTATATATTTTTATTTATTTAGGTTTATTTTTTATTTTTTATTTATTTTATCTTTACATTTTAGTTTATTTATTTTAGTTTATTTTTTTAGGATTAGTTTTAGGTTTATGTTGATTTTAATCTTGTTATATATTTATTTTATGTTTAGGTTTAAATTTTTTAGGTTTAGGCTCACGCTTTGATTTTGTTTTTTAAGTTAGGTTTAGGTTTTTTTAGTTATTTTTTGTATTCTTTATTAGGTTAGGTTTAGGTTTATTTTAGTTTATTTTATTTTATTTAGTGTAGGTTTATGTTTAAGTTTAGGTTTAGGTTTTATTTATTTTAATTTTAGTTTATCTTGGTTTAGTTCTATGTTTATTTCATTTTATTTTATTTAGTTTCTTTTTAAAGTTTAGGGTCAGTTTTTTTCTCTTTATTTTTAGGTTTTATTTTTAGATTTTTTTAGGTTTAAGTTTTATTTAGTTTTATTTTATTTTATTTTAGTTTATTATTTTAGTTTAGGATTTTTTTTATTTTATTTGCTTTTTAGATTAGTTTTGGTTATTATTTATTTTATTTTATTTTAATTTTAATTATTTTATTTTATTTTCTTTTAGGTTTAGGTTTAGGTTTAGTTTATTTTATTTTATTTTATTTATTCATTTTCTTTTGTTTAGGTTTTTTTATATTAATTATTTTTATTTTATTTAGTTTAGGTTTATGTTTTAGCTTTCTCGTGGTTTAGGGTTTAGTTTTAGATTTTATTTTAGCTTTTATTTTAGTTTAGGTTTAGGTTTATTATTACTTTATTTTATTTTACTTAGTTTGTTTTAGGTTTAGTTTAATTTAGGTTTAGGTTTAGGTTTTATTTATTTTGTAAGTTTAGTTTATTTTATTTTCTTTATTTTAATTTTTATTTTAGGTTTAAGATTTTATTTTACTTTAGGGTTATGTTTTATTATTTATTTATGTTTAAGTTTATTTTTTAGGTTTAGGATTTTGTTTTATTTTATTTTATTTTTATTTTATGTTTAGTTTTTAATTTATTTAGGCTTTTTATTCTTAGGTTTATTTTATTTTTTAGTTTAGTTTAGGTTTTTATTTCTTTTATTTTAATTTATTTTATTTTTATCTTAATTTATTTTAGGGTTGCTTCAGTTTAACCCAGGTTTTATTTTATTTTATCTTTATTTTTTATATTATTTAGGTTTAGTTTATTTATTTATTTTATTTTAGATTTTATTTACTTAGGTTTGTTAGTTCAGGCTCAGGGCTTAAGGCCAGGATTTTAAGGCCCAACGTTAAGGATGGGTTTGCCCAGGTTTGGGGTCTTGCGCTCAGCCTTGTGGCCTGTGGCTCCCAGTGCCTCAGTAACCAGCCAGGTCAGCCTGGGCTTCACTTAGAGCCGGGGGTGGTTGGCCCTGGGTCTGGTTGGGCTCAGGTTTTCAGGTAGGCCCAGGGCCCAGGATCTGGTGTGGGCCCAGGGCCTAGGGTATTAAGGTCAGTAGGGTGGGTGGGCCTGGCCTAGGGTTGCCCAGGATCTTGGGGTGGCCTGTGGCTCAGGCCTGGCCTGGGGTTTGGGCCTAACGTCAGTGGCCTCAGGGCCTTAGGGCCTGGGTTTAAGGAGGCCTGGGGTCATGTCAGTGGTCCGTTTCAGCCTAGTTGGCTTTAGGCCTTTAGTGGATTAGGGTCAGGATTTAAGATTTAGGGTTAAGTGGTTTGTTTTAAAATTTGGTAAAACCCATAGGTTTAAGTTTTTTTAGTTTATTTGGTTTATATTTTATTTATTTTAGTTTATTTTCTTTTATATAGGTTTATATTTTATTTTTATTAAGTTTATTTTATTTATTTTAACTTTATTTATTTAAGTTTATTTTTTAAGTTTTAGGTTTATGTTTATTTTTAGTTTAGTTATATTTATTTTTTATTTTTATGTTTTAGTTTAGGTTTAGGTTTCTATTTTAGGTTTATTTTAGGTATTCTTTCTTAGTTTTGGTTTTAGATTATTTTTAGTTTATTTTATTTTATTTAATTTAGGTTTAGGTTTAGGTTTATGTTTTATTTATTATAGTTTAGTTTATCTTGGTTTAGGTTTAGGTTTATTTTATTATTATTTTATGTTTAGATTTTTATTTTAAGATTATTTTAGGTTTTATTTTTTTATTTATTTTAAGGTTCTCTTTTATAGGTTTAAGCATATTTATTTAGTTTTAGTTTGTTTTATTTTAGGTTTATTTTTTTTAATTTTGGTTTGGTTTTCATTTTATTTAGGTTTATTATTATTTTTGTTTAGTTTAGGTTAGGTTTTTATTTATTTTATTTTAGTTTAGTTTTTGTTTATTTTATTTTAATTTAGTTTAGGGTTAGGTTTAGGTTTTAGTTTATGTTTTTATTTTACTTTATTTTTTCATTTTATTTCAGTTTAGGTTTTTTATTAATTTTTTTTTTTGGTTTTATTTAATTTAGGTTTAGCTTTTTAGCTTTTGTAGATTTAAGGTAGGGTTTAGTTTTAGGTTTTATTTTAAGTTTGATTTTTAGTTTAGATTTAGGTTTATTTTTTAGTTTATTTTATTTTATTTAGTTTAGGGTTTAGGTTTAGTTTATTTTAGGTCTGTGGTTAGGTTTTTATATTAGTTTAGGTTTAGGTTTATTTTATTTTGTTTATCTTACTTCTTCTTTTAAGTTTTGTTTTATTTTTTAGTTTGAGTTTGGGTTTTATTTTATTTTATTTTATTTTAGGTTTAGGCATATTTTTTTTATTTTAGTATTATTTTATATTTATTTTACATTTAGTTTTATTATATTTAGGTTTTATTCTAGGTTTATTATTTTTCTTTTAATTTTTAATTTATGATCTTATTTAGTTTATCTTAGCTCATTTTGTTTTATTTTTAGTTTTAGGTTTTCTTTTATTTTATCTATTTATTTTTATCTTTTTATTTACTTTAGGCTTTTGTGGTAGTGTCAACGTCAGAGCAGTGGTGTGGCCTGGGGGTTTAGTGCTCATGCCAGCCTTTAGGATCAGTGTTTAGGGTAAGGCCTGGGATCTAGGTCAGCTTGGCTAGGTGTTAGCTCAGGGCCCATGGTCTTGGCCTTGTGGCTCAGTTTTCAGGTTCAGCTAGTTCATCATCCGTGGCCTTAGAGCCTTTTAGTGGCTCAGGGCTCATGGCCTATGGCTCAGTGGCCCAGGGCCCAGTTGGGGCCCAAGTGGGGTCATTTAGGGTCTTAGGTTTATGGTAGGCTCATGAACTGCCTAGGGCCTGCAGGTCCTTGGGGTCCGTGGCTCAGCTTAGCTTGGTAGGGCTTATTCTTGGGCTCACTCCAAGTGCCTAAGGTTAAGTTTTAGGGTTTTAAAAAAATTAGGCAAACCCCAGAGGTTTAGGTTTTAGTTTATTTACTAGTTATTTATTTATTTTTAATTTATTATTATATTTAGGTTTATTTTATTTTAATTTAGTTTATTTTAGCTTTATTTATTATAGTTTATTTTAGGCATAGTTTTAGGTATATTTTTTAGTTTAGTTTATTTATTTTACTTTAGGTTTAGGTTTTATTTTTATCTTTAAGGCCTAGGTTTTGGTTTTATTTTATTTTTAGGTTTAGATTTTATGTTTTATTTTAAGTTTATTTTACCTGATTTTTTTTAGTTTAGGTTTAGTTTTATTTTAGTTTACTTTATTTTATTTAGTTTATTTTAGGTTTAGGTTTAGGTTTTATCCATTTTAGTTCACCACTTTGGTTTGGTTTATGTTTATTTTATTTTGTTTATTATAAGTTTAGGTTTTTTTTGGTGGTTTGTTTCCTTTTATATTTATTTTTATGTTTTATTTTTAGGTTTATATTTTAGGTTTAGGTTTTATTTAGCTTTATTTTATTTTATTTTGTTTAGGTTTTTTTAAGTTTATTTAGTTTGGTTTGTGTTATTTAGGTCTTAGGGTTTAGGGTCGAGGTTTTAAGTTTTTTTTTTTTTTTTTGTTTCGTAGTTTATTTTAGTTTATTTTATTTTATTTAGTTAAGGGTTTAGGTTTTAGTTTATTTGAGGTTTAGGTTTAGGTTATATTTTTAGTTTAGTTTATTTTAGTTTAGGTTTAGTTTATTTTATTTTAATATTATATTTATATTATGGGTTTAGTTTTTCTTTTGTTTAGGGTTTCATTTTATTTTTTCATTTCTTTTGGTTTATTTTTAGGTTTAGGATTTTATTTAATTTTACTTTATTTTATTTTAGGTTAATTTTGTTTTATTTTACATTTCTTTTATTTTATTTTTATTCCAGTTTCATTTAATCTTTTTGGTTTTATAGGGTTTTATTTATCCCATCATCTCGTGCCTTTTTATTTTATTTCTTTTTATTCTATCTTTGTGTTTACACTTCAGGGTTTTAATCCAAGTTTTATCTTTTATCTTTATTTACCTGTAGCCAGCTCTAACCCTCTCTGGGGCCCATGATCTCTGCCCGGGCTCAGTTTGTAGCTCCATCTGCCTCCAGTGCTCAGTCCAGTGGCTCCAGGGGCCCAGTATTCCTGAAGGCTCAGGCCTCAGTGGCCCAGTGGATCTTGCAGTCCTGTGAGCCCAGTCTGCTTTCTCCGGCCATGGCCTAGCTCAGGCAGTGCTCTAGTGGCTCCTCAGGCTCAAGTGGCCTGCCTGGGGCCCAGCACCAGTGGCTCAGAGCTCAGCAGTCAGTCAGTGGCCCTGAGTGGCCCAAAGCCTCAGGCCTGTCAGGCTCCAGAGGCCCAGCTACCAGTATTCAGCTGCCACAGGGCCTGGCCTGCTGGCCTAGGCCTGGGCTGGGCCCAGGGCACAGGTCAGCTCCTGTGGCCTCATGGTCCTAAGGCCCTGGGTCGCCGCTCACATGCGGCCCATGGTCCGCACCAGGCTCACTTGGCTCAGCCTTCAGCAGCTCAGTTTCCAGGATCTAACGCATGGTCATACTAGTGGTTTCTTTAAAAAATCATGCAAACCCTAAGTTTTATTTATTCTTTAGCCTTATCTTTTACTTATCTTAGATAGTTTCTTTATTTCCATTTTAGGTAATCTTTATCTTTATTTATCTTTATCTTTACTACTATCTTTTGTTCATTTATCTTTAGCTTTATCTTTAGGATTAAGTTTAGTCTATGTGATTTTAATCATATATCTTTATCTTTATTTTGTGCCTAGCTCACGCTTTATTTTTTTTTAAGCCTAGGTCTTTTCTTACTAGCTCATTTTTGTGCATTCCTTTATCAGCCAGCCTCAGGGTTTATTCTTAGTTTATCTTATCTTTATTTAAAGTGTATCATGCTAAGCTTTAGTTTTAATTTATCTTTACTTTAGTTTATCTTAGTTTACCATTTATTTCATTTTTATTTTAGGTTTAAGTTTTTTTTTAAAGTTTAGGGTTTAGGTTTTATTCTTTATTTATTTTTAGGTTTTATTTTTAGATTTATTTTTTTAGGTTTAAGTTTTTATTTAGTTTTTATTTTATTTTATTTTGGTTTATTTTATTTTTAGTTTAGGTATGGATTTTATTTTATTTAGGTTTATTTAGATTAGTTTTGGTTATTATTTATTTTAATTTATTTTATTTTAATTTTTTTATTTTATTTTCTTTTTTAGGTTTAGGTTTAGGTTTTAGTTTATTTTTTTATTTTATTTTATTTTTTCATTTATTTTTGTTTAGGTTTTTTATATTAATTATTTTTTGTTTTATTTAGTTTAGGTTTATGTTTTTAGCTTTTCAGGGTTAAGGGTTTAGGTTTTAGATTTTTATTTTAGCTTTTATTTTTTAGTTTAGGTTTAGGTTTATTATTACTTTATTTTATTTTACTTAGTTTAGGGTTTAGGTTTAGTTTATTTTAGGTTTAGGTTTAGGTTTTATTTATTTTTGCAGAAGTTTAGGTTTATTTTATTTTTTATTTTACTTTTATTTTAGGTTTAGTTTTATTTTAGTTCTGGTTATGTTTTTTATTATTTATTTATGTTTAGGTTTATTTTTTAGGTTTAGTATTTATTTATTTTATTTTATTTTATTTTATGTTTAGTTTTATTTAATTTAGGCTTTTATTCTTAGGTTTATTTTATTTTTAGTTTAGTTTAAGTTTTATTTATTTTATTTTAGTTTATTTTATTTTTATTTTAATTTATTTCACCCAGGTTTAGGTTTAAGTTTAGGTTTTATTTTATTTTATTTTATATTATTTAGGTTTAGTTTTATTTATTTATTTTATTTTAAGTTTATTTACTTTAGGTTTTGGAGGTTAGGGTCAGGGTTGTGGTGTGATTTGTGGTAGGGATAGGGGTGAGGTTTAGGCATGTTTGGCTCAGCTTGTGTCTAGGGTTTAGTGGGGTTATTTTAGGGGTCACTTGGGTCAGGTTACTCAGTTAAGGGTTTGGGCCTGTTTTCGTGGAGGATCAGTTTTAGTCTTTGGCCTTGGCCTGGGCTAGGAGTGGTCAGGTTAGGGTTGTGGTCAGGGTTTAGTGTTAGGATTTGGGTAGAGGGCTTAGAGTTTCCAGTTGGTTAGGTTTAGTGGCCCAGGGCTCAGGTGTGGTATGGTTTGGCTGGGTAGTGGTCAGTTTAGGTCAGGCTGTAGGTTGGGTTCAGTTAAAGGTCAGCTTTAGGGATTAGGGTTTAGGATTTAGGATTTGGGATTAGGGTGGGTTTAGGGTTTTAAAATTTGGCAAACCCATATATGTAAGTTTTTTTAGTTTATTTGGTTTATATTTTATTTATTTTGATTTATTTTCTATTTAGTTTATTTTTTATTTTATTTTATTTATTTTATTTTATTTTAGCTTTATTTATTTAGTTTATTTTTTTTAGGTTTATTATTTATTTTTTTTAGTTATATTTTAATTTTTTTTGTTTTAGGTTTAGGTTTAGGTATGTTTTATTTTAGGTTTATTTTTAGGTATTCTTTCTTAGTTTCAGTTTAAGATTATTTTAGTTTATTTTATTTTATTTAGTTTAGGTTTAGGTTTAGGTTTATGTTTTATTTATTGTAGTTTAGTTTATCTTCGTTTAGGTTTAGGTTTATTTTATTATTATTTTAGGTTTAGGTTTTTATTTTAAGTTTAGGGTTTAGGTTTTATTTTTTATTTATTTTAAGGTTTCTTTTATAGGTTTAAGTATTTATTTAGTTTTTAGTTTGTTTTATTTTAGGTTTATTTTATTTTATTTTATTTATTTTCATTTATTTAGGTTTATTATTATTTTTGTTTAGTTTAGGTTAGGTTTTTATTTATTTTATTTTAGTTAATTTTTATTTAGTTTATTTTATTTTCTTTTTAGGTTTAGGGTTAGGTTTAGGTTTTAGTTTATGTTTTTATTTTACTTTATTTTTTCATTTTATTTTGGTTTAGGTTTATTTATTAATTTTATTTTTTGGTTTTATTTAGTTTAGGTTTAGCTTTTTAGCTTTTCAGGGTTTAGGGTTTAAGGTTTAGGTTTTAGGTTTTAGGTTTTTATTTTAAGTTTGATTTTTTAGTTTAGGTTTATTTTTAATTTATTTATTTTATTTTATTTAGTTTTGGGTTTAGTTTATTTTAGGTTCAAGTTTAGGTTTTATTTATATTTAGGTTTTTTATTTTATTTTGTTTATCTTACTTTATTTTAAGTTTTGTTTTATTTTAGTTTTGGGTTTTATTTTATTTATTTTTGGGTTTATATTTTAGGTTTAGGTTTTTGTTTTATTTTTATTTTAGTTTTATTTTATATTTATTTTACATTTAGTTTTTATTATATTTAGGTTTTTTATTCTTAGGTTTATTTTATTTTTTTTACTTTAGTTTATGTTTTTATTTAGTTTATTTTAGTTTATTTTTATGTTTTATTTTTTTATTTTTAGGCTTTTATTTTATTTTATTTATTTATTTTATTTTGAGCTTTTATATTTAGGTTTAGGTTTAGGGTTGGGTTTGGGTTTAGGGTTTTAGTGTTAAGGGTTAGAGGTTTAAGGGAGGTTTAGCTGTGGCCCAGGGATTAGTGAAGGTGCTGGGTTTGGGGAGGTCACCTGGGTTAGTGGTCAGTTTAGGTTTTTTGGGGTTTGTGGCCTAGGGTCTGGGTTAGTTTATCATTGGTTTAGAGTTTTGTGGTTAGTGGCTCAGGGTTTAGGGTTTTAGGGTTTAGGTTTAGGTTTAGGGTTTGGGGTTTAGGGTTAGGTTAGTAGTTTTTAGTTTATGGTTTAGTTTTTATGATTTGGTTTAGGGTCAGGTTTTGGGTTGGGTTTTAGCTTTTTAAGTTTGGCTAGCTTTGCTCACTCATTATTTGTTAAGTTTCAGTTTCTTAAAAAAAACAGGTAAACTTAGGTTTTAGGTTTTTTTAGTTTATTTTAGTTATTTGTTTATTTATTTTAGTTTATTTTTTATTATATATTTAGGTTTATTTTATTTTAATTTAGTTTATTTTATTTATTTATTATAGTTTATTTTGGTTTAGTTTAGGTTTATTTGTTTTAGTTTAGTTTATTTTTTATTTTACTTTTAGGTTTAGGTTTTATTTTTTTATTTTAAGGTTTAGGTTTAGGTTTTTATTTTATTTTTTAGGTTTAGGTTTTATGTTTTTATTTTATGTTTATTTTAAGGTTTTTTTTAGTTTAGGTTTAGTTTTATTTTTAGTTTACTTTATTTTATTTAGTTTATTTTAGGTTTAGGTTTAATTCATTTTAGTTTAGTTTATTTTGATTTTGGTTTTATGTTTATTTTATTTTGTTAATTATAAGTTTAGTTTTTTTTTGGTTTAAGGTTTTGTTTCCTTTATATTTATTTTTATGTTTTATTTTAAGTTTATATTTTAGGTTTAGGTTTTATTTAGCTTTTATTTTATTTTATTTTGTTTTTTTTTTTAAGTTTTATTTAGTTTGGGTTTAGGTTTTAGCTTTTTAGGTCTTAGGGTTTAGGGTTGAGGTTTTAAGTTTTATTTAGTTTTTTTTAGTTTTATTTTTTGTTTTTTTAGGTTTATTTTTAGTTTATTTTATTTTATTTAGTTAAGGGATTAGTTTAGTTTATTTTAGGTTTAGGTTTAGGTTATATTTATTTTAGTTTAGTTTATTTAGTTTAGGTTTATTTTATTTTAATTATTTTATTTATATTATGGGTTTAATTTTACTTTTTTATTTAGGGTTTTGGTTTTATTTTTTATTTCTTTTTTGGTTTATTTTTTAGGTTTAGGATTTTATTTAATTTTTACTTTATTTTATTTTAGGTTTATTTTATTTTTATTTTACATTTAATTTTATTTTATTTAGGATTTTTATTCTTAGGTTTATTTAATTTTTTTAGTTTAGTTTAGGTTTTTATTTATTTTATTTTAGTTTTTTTATTTTTAATTTTTTATTTTATTTTAGTTTACATTTAGGTTTTAATTTTTTATTTTATTTTATTTTATTAGGTTTTCAATTTTGGGGTTTGAAGTTTATGATTTTAGGGTTTAGAGTTTTAGGGTTTATCATTTAGGGTTAGGGTCTAGGGTTTAGGGATTTAGTCTTTAAGTTTGAAGGATTTAGAGTAGTGGAAAGTTTGGGTCATGGAGTTAGTTTATGGAAAGTTTAGGGTTTAGGGTTTAAGTTGGGTTTAGGTTTTAGGAGTTTAGGGCTCATGGAGGGTGGTGGAAGGTTTAGTTTAGGTTTATGGTGGGTTGGGTAGTGTGGTAGAGGGCTAGTTGTGGGGCCTGGGTCAGTGTAGCAGGTTGTGGTTTACTTAGTTTTAAGGTTTAGGCTTTGAGTTTAGGGTTTAGGATTTATCATGGTTTATGGTTGTATTTTTTTAAAAAAAAAGGTAAACCCTTTAAGTTTAGGTTTATTTTTAGTTTTTAGTTTATTTTTTCTTTATTTTAGTATAGTTTTTTCTATTTATTTAGGTTTATTTTTTATTTTTATTTATTTTATTTTACATATTTTAGTTTTATTTACTTTAGTTTATTTTTTAGGATTAGGTTTAAGTTTATTATGATTTTTTAATTTTGTTATATTTTTATTTTATTTTTTAGGTTTAGGTTTAATTTTTTTTAGGTTTAGATTTACGTTTTTATTTTATTTTTTTAAGTTTAGGTTTTAGGTTTTTAGTTTAGGTTTATTTAGGTATTTATTAGGTTAGGTTTAGGTTTATTTTTAGTTTATTTTATTTTATTTAGTGTAGGTTTATGTTTAAGTTTAAGTTTAGGTTTTATTTATTTTACTTTAGTTTATCTTGGTTTAGTTCTACATTTATTTCATTTTTATTTTAGGTTTAAGTTTTTTTTTAAAGTTTAGGGTTTAGGTTTTATTCTTTATTTATTTTTAGGTTTTATTTTTAGATTCATATTTTTAGGTTTAAGTTTTTATTTAGTTTTATTTTATTTGATTTTAGTTTATTTTATTTTAGTTTGGCTTTTATTTTATTTAGGTATTTTTAGATTAGTTTTGGTTAATATTTATTTTATTTTAATTTAATTTTAATTTTTTTATTTTATTTTCGTTTTTAAGTTTAGGGTAAGGTTTTAGTTTATTTTTTTATTTTATTTTATTTATTCATTTTAATTTTGTTCAGGTTTTTTATATTAATTATTTTTTGTTTTATTTAGTTTAGGTTTATGTTTTTAGCTTTTTAGGGTTTAGGGTTTAGGTTTTAGATTTTTATTTTAGCTTTTATTTTTTAGTTTAGGTTTAGGTTTATTATTCCTTTATTTTATTTTACTTAGTTTAGGGTTTTGGTTTAGTTTATTTTAGGTTTAGGTTTAGGTTTTATTTATTTTTAAAGTTTAGTTTATTTTATTTTGTTTATTTTACTTTATTTTAGGTTTAGTTTTATTTTTTTTTAGGTTATGTTTTTAATATTTATTTATGTTTAGGTTTATTTTTAGGTTTAGGATTTTGTTTTATTTTATTTTATTTCATTTTATGTTTAGTTTTATTTATTTATGCTTTTTATTCTTAGGTTTATTTTTTTAGTTTAGTTTAGGTTTATTTATTTTATTTTAGTTTATTTTATTTTTTATTTTAATTTATTTTAGGTTTAGGTTTAAGTTTAGGTTTTATTTTATTTTATTTTATATTCTTTAGGTTTATTATTTATTTATTTTAAGGTTTATTTACTTTAGGTTTAGGTGGTTAGGTTTAGGTTTAGTCTGGGGTTTAGTGTGGATAGGGTTTAGAGTGGTTATTTTAGGCTCAGTTTAGGGCCTGGGTTAGGGTTTAGGTTGATTTAGTTTTGGGTTTAGGTCACTTAGGAGGTGGGTTGGGTTAGAGGGAGTGGTTTAGGGTTTAGTTAGGTTAGGTCAGATTAGGGATGGGAGGTTTAGGATTTGGGTTTAGGGTTAGTTTAGTTTGGGGTTTGGAGGTTTAGGGTTTAGGTTTAGGGTTTAGGGTTTATGGTTTAAGGTTTAGGGTTGTAGGTTTAGGGTTGTATGTTTAGGGTTCAGGGTTTAGGCTTAGTTTTAAGGTTTAGGCTTTAGGGATTAGGGTTTAGGATTTAGGATTTAGGGTTTAGGGTTAAGGTTTAGGGTTTTTTTTAAAAATTTGGTAAACCTATAGGTTTAGGTTTTTTTTAGTTTATTTGGTTTATATTTTATTTATTTTGGTTTATTTTCTTTTTTATTTAGGTTTATTTTTTATTTTTATTTGGTTTATTTTATTTATTTTAGCTTTATTTATTTAAGTTTATTTTTTAGGTTGGGTTTAGGTTTATGTTTATTTTTTAGTTTAGTTATATTTATATTTTATTTTTTATGTTTAGGTTTAGGTTTAGGTTTTCAGTTTTTATTTTAGGTTTATTTTTAGGTATTCTTTCTTAGTTTTGGTTTAAGATTATTTTTAGTTTATTTTATTTTATTTAGTTTAGGTTTAGGTTTAGGTTTATGTTTTATTTATTGTAGTTTAGTTTATCTTGGTTTAGGTTTATGTTTATTTTATTATTATTTTAGGTTTAGGTTTTTATTTTAAGTTTAGGGTTTAGGTTTTATTTTTTATTTATTTTAAGGTTTCTTTTATAGGTTTAAGTATTTATTTAGTTTTTAGTTTGTTTTATTTTAGGTTTATTTTATTTTTATTTTTGGTTTGGTTTTCATTTTATTTAGGTTTATTATTATTTTTGTTTAGTTTAGGTTAGGTTTTTATTTATTTTATTTTAGTTTAGTTTTTGTTTATTTTATTTTATTTTCTTTTTAGGTTTAGGGTTAGGTTTAGGTTTTAGTTTATGTTTTTATTTTACTTTATTTTTTCATTTTATTTTGGTTTAGGTTTTTTTATTAATTTTTTTTTTTTTTATTTAATTTAGGTTTAGCTTTTTAGCTTTTTAGGGTTTGGGGTTTAAGGTTTAGGGTTTAGGTTTTAGGTTTTTATTTTAAGTTTGATTTTTTAGTTTAGGTTTAGGTTTATTTTTAGTTTATTTTATTTTATTTAGTTTAGGGTTTAGGTTTAGTTAATTTTAGGTTCAGGTTTAGGTTTTATTTATATTAGTTTAGGTTTAGGTTTATTTTATTTTGTTTATCTTACTTTTCTTTTAAGTTTTATTTTTATTTTTAGTTTTGGGTTTTATTTTTATTTATTTTGTTTATATTTAGGTTTAGGTATTTGTTTATTTTATTTTAGTTTTATTTATATTTATTTTTTTAGTTTATTATATTTTATTTTATTTATTATTTAGTTTATATTTTATTTAATATTTTATTTTTATTTTATTTTTTGGTTTTATTTTATTTATATTATTTATGAGCTTTATATTTAGGTTTTTGGGTTTAGGGTTTAGGGTAGGATTTTAGGGAATGTTAGGGTTAGAGAGTTTAGGTAGTGATTTTGGGTTTAGGGATTTTAGTATTTAGGGTTTGTGTCATTAGTTAGTAGGGTTTATGGTTTGGGTAGGGTTTGGGTTGGGTAGGTTTAGGTTTAGAGTTTAGGGTTTAGTTTGGTAGGGTTTTAGGGGGTTTGGGTTTTAGGGTTTAGGTTTATTTAGTGTTTATGATTTAAGGTTTAGGGTTTGGGTTCAGGTTTAGCTTAGTTTTAAGGTTTAGGCTGGGTTTGGTTTCTGATTTAGGTTTAAGGTTAAGTTTTGGGGTTTTTTTTAAAAAAATTAGGTAAACCCAGTAGGTTTAGGTTTTTTTTTAGTTTATTTAGTTATTTATTTATTTATTTTAGTTTATTTTATTATTATATTTAGGTTTATTTTTATTTTAATTTAGTTTATTTTATCTTTATTTATTACAATTTATTTTTGTTTAGTTTTAGGTTTATTTTTTTTAGTTTAGTTTTATTTTTATTTTATTTTAGGTTTAGGTTTTATTTTATTTTAAGGTTTAGTTTAGGTTTTATTTTATTTTGGTTTTTAGGTTTTAGGTTTTATTTTAAGTTTATTTTAAGGATTTTTTTTAGTTTAGGTTAAGTTTTATTTTTAGTTTACTTTATTTTATTTAGTTTATTTTAGGTTTAGGTTTAGGTTTTATTCATTTTAGTTTAGTTTATTTTGGTTTAGGTTTATGTTTATTTTATTTTGTTTATTATAAGTTTAGGTTTTTTTTGTTTAAGGTTTTTGTTTCCTTTTATATTTATTTTTATGTATTATTTTTAGGTTTATATTTTAGGTTTTGGTTTTTATTTAGCTTTTATTTTATTTTATTTTTGTTTATTTTTTTTTTAAGTTTTATTTAGTTTGGGTTTAGGTTTTTAGCTTTTTAGGTCTTAGGGTTTAGGGTTGAGGTTTTAAGTTTTTATTTAGTTTTTTTTAGGTTTTATTTTTTTATTTCGGTTTAGGTTTATTTTTAGTTCATTTTATTTTATTTAGTTAATGGTTTAGGTTCATTTTATTTTAGGTTTAGGTTTAGGTTATATTTATTTTATTTTAGTTTATTTTAATTTAGGTTTAGGTTTATTTTATTTTATTTATATTATGGGTTTAGTTTTTCTTTTTTGTTTAGGGTTTTAGTTTTATTTTTTATTTCTTTTTTGGTTTATTTTTTAGGTTTAAGATTTTATTTAATTTTTACTTTATTTTATTTTAGGTTTATTTTATTTTTATTTTACATTTAGTTTTTATTTTAATTATGATTTTTATTCTTAGGTTTATTTAATTTTTTTCATTTAGTTTAGGTTTTTATTTATTTTATTTTAGTTTTTTTATTTTTTATTTTTTATTTTATTTTTAGGTTTACATTTAGGTTTTAATTCAAGTTTTTATTTTATTTTATTTAGGTTTAGGTTTTCAATTTTGTGGGTTTATGATTTTGTGGTTTAGGGTTTATCAGATCAGGGTCTTAGGAGTTTGGGTTTAGTGTTTAGCTTTAGGTTTAGGGATTTTAGGGTTTAGAGAGTGGAAAGTTTTGGGTTTATGGTTTAGGGATAGTGGTGGTTGTTTTAGTGGTTTAAGTTTTGAGGGGAGGGTTAGAGAGGGTTTATGGTTTATGGTGAGTTTAGGGTGTGGTTTATGGAGTTTAGGGAGGGTAGTTTAGGGTTTAGGGTTTAGAATAGTTTAGGGTTAGGTCAGGGTATGTGGTCTGGAGTTTGGCTGGGTTTTAGTTTAGTTTAAGGTTTAGATTTAGGGTTTAGGATTAGGTATTTGGAAATTAGGTAAACTCATAGGTTAAGGTTTTTTTAGTTTATTTATTTTATTTTTTATTTATTTTAGTTTATTATATATTTTTTTTTATTTTTATTTAGGTTTATTTTTTGTTTTTATTTAGTTTATTTTCTTTATTTTAGGTTTATTTATTTTAGTTTAGGTTTTTTGATTTAGTTTATTTTTTAGGTTTAGGTTTATGATTATTTTTTAGTTTTGTTTTATTTTTAATTTACTTTTTAGGTTTGGGTTTTATTTTTTATTTTTTGGTTTAGGTTTATGTTTTTATTTTACTTAGATTTTTATTTAGATTTCTTAGTTTTGTTTTATTTAGATTTTTATCTTTATTTTTATTTTATTTTATTTAGTTTAGGTTTTATTTATTTTATTTTAGTTAAATTTTTTTACTTTTTATTTTTTATTCATTTTTAGTTTTATGTTTAGATTTAGGTTTATGTTTAGGCATTTAATTTATTTTATTATTTTATTTTATTTAGGTTTAGTTTTATTTATTTATTTTATCTTTAGGTTTTATTTCATCTAGGCTTAGGTTCTTAGGCTTTTAGGGTTTAGGGATTAGGGTTTATGGTTTAGTTTTTAGGGTTTGGAGTTCAGGGTTTAGGGTTTAAGGTTGTAGGTTTTAGGGTTTAGGGTTTAGGGTTTTAGGGTTTAGGGTTTAAGGTTAGGATTTTTGAAAATTTATTTTATTATTTTTTATTTTTAGGGTTTAGGGTTTAAGGTTTAGGTTTGAGGTTTAAGGTTTAGGTTTTTGTTCAGGGTTTAGGGTTTTTATTTATGATTAAATAGAGAATAAATTTAGATTTAGCATTTCTTCTTTTCGATTTAATCAACCAAGTAACACACAAAGTTTTTTATAACTTAGGCGAAGACATAAATAAAAAATGAACACGCATAAAGCAAATCAAAAACCATAGATAACTAGAACCATCTCTATTATAAAGACATTTCTATAGGCAATAGATCATATCAACTGTTCTTCAATTTCTTCAGTTCCCATCAGAACCACCCCATCCGCTCGAGTATCGTTATCCACCATCATATCCTCAATCTCCCCCTCTGCCACCACCATGTCTGTAACCTCTGGCATTCCTCCCGCCTCCATAACCACAACTGCTCCGACCACCACCTCCATATGCACCAGCACCTCCAGATCCCCAACCACCACTACGATAACTATCGCCTCTATCTTTGCCTCCGCAGCCAGATCTAGATTGAGCCTAGTTGATGGTGATGTTCCTACTATCAAGGTTCTGCACATTCTTAGGGTTCAAGTTTAGGTTTAGGTTTATTAGGTTTTAGGGTTTAGGTTTATTTTAAAATTTATTTAGTTACTTTAGGTTTAGGTTTTGGGTTTGGTGTAGAGTTTAGGATTTAAGGTAAGGGTTTAGAGTTTAGGGTTTAGGGTTTAGGGTTTAGGGTTTAGGGTTTTTGGGTTTTTAGGTTTAGGGTTAGGTTTAGGTTTAGTTGGGTGTAGGGTTTAGGGTTTATGGTTTATGGTTTTAGGGTTTATGGTTTATGGTTTATGGTTTAGGGTTTGAGTGTTTAGGGTTTAGTGTTTAGAGTTAATTTAGGGTTTAGGATTTAGCATGCTGTTTAATTTAGGTTTAGGGTTTAAGGTGATTTAGGGTTTTAGGGTTTGGCCTGGGCCTGGGTTTGGGTTGGTAGGGTTTAAGTTTCAGGTTTAGGGTGGAGCTCGGTAGGTTTTAGAGTTTGGGTTTAGGGTTTGGGTTTTTTTATCTAAATTAAGTCAACTAGTAGGTAGGTTTATTTAGTTTATTTTAATGTAGTTTATTATTTTTTTTAATTTTGATTAGATTTATTTTATTTTATTTAGTTTAGTTTATTTATTTTAGGTATATTTAATTTAGTTTAGGTTTATTATTTTAGTTTATTTTTTAAGTTTAGGTTTAGGTTTTGGTTTAAGTTTATTTTTTAGTTCAATTTTATTTTTATTTTATTTTTTAGGTTTGGTTTTATTTTTTATTTTTAGCTTTAGGTTTAGTTTTTTATTTTATTTTTTTAGGTTTAGGTTTTATGTTTTTATTTTAGGTTTATTTTTAGGTATTATTTTTTAATTTATGTTTAGGTTTATTTTTAGTTTATTTTATTTTATTTAGTTTATGTTTAGGTTTAGGTTTAGGTTTTATTTTTTTTAGTTTAGTTTATTTTAGTTTAGGTTTAGGTTTATTGTATTTTTGTTTTAGGTTTAGGTTTTCTTAGTTTAGGTTTTAGGTTTTATTTTTATATTTATTTCTAGGTTTATTATTTAGGTTTAGGTTTTTATTTAATTTTTATTTTATTTTAATTTACTAAACTAATAGGTTTAAATTTATTTATTTTATTTTATATTTATTTTAGTTCAGTTTATTTTATTTTTTATTTAGGTTTATTTTTTATTTTTATTTAGTTTAGTTTATTAATTTTAGTTTTATTTATTCCAATTTAGGTTTTATATTTTTGTTTATTTTTTATGTTTAGGTTTAGGTTTAAATTTACTTTTAGTTAAGTTTTATTATTATTTTATTTTTTAGGTTTAGGTTTAGGTTTTTATTTTAATTAATTAGGTTTAGGTCTTAGAATATTTTTTTTATGTTTATTTTTAGGTTTTATTTTTTCACTTTAGGTTTAGTTTAGAATATTTTAAGATTAGGTTTAGGTTTTATTTATTTTAGTTTAGTTTATTTTAATTTAGGGTTAAGTTTATTTTATTTTGTTTATTATATTTCTATTTTAAGTTTAGTTTTTTTTTTAGTTCAGGGTTTAGTTTTTATTTTGTATATATTTTTAGGTTTTATTTTAAGGTTAATTTTTTAGCCTTAGGTTTTTATTTATTTATTATTTTATTTTATTTTTAAGTTTATTTTATTTTTATTTTATGTTTAGTTTTTATTTTATTTAGATTTTTATTCTTAGGTTTATTTTATTATTTAGTTTAGTTTAGTTTTTTATTTATTTTGTTTGATTTTATTAATTTATTTTATTTTATTTTTAGGTTTAGGTTTAAGTTTTTATTTTATTTGATTATTTTATTTTATTTATGTTTAGGTGTTTATTTATTTATTTTTAGGTTTTATTTAGTTTAGGTTTTAGGGTTTAGGGATTAGGGTTTAGGGTTTAAGGTTTAGGGTTTAAGGTTTAGGATTTTAGGGTTTTAGGGTTTAAGGTTTAGGAATAGGGTTTAGGGTTTTGGGTTTTGGGTTTTTAGGGTTTAGGGTTTAGGGTTTAGGCTTAGGATTTAGGGTTTAGTTGACCAATTGAACATGATTGTAGGCTTTGGTTTCAATTATTTTGGATTTGGTTTTATTTGGGCCAACTTGAACCTTTAGGTCAATTTGGGCTAAGTTGGTCAATTGGGTTCAATTGTGTCCAAGCATGGCTTTGGTCAAGTTCATCAATTAATTTGGAATGAATTTGAGCTATTGGTTGCAATTAATTTTGTTTATATTTTGATTTAATCCAATTTAGTTTTTAGGTCAATTTGGGTCAACTTGGGTCAAGAGGGCAAATTAGGTTTGGTTTAACTCAATTTAAGGTCAAGTCATATTCAAATATTGATTTTGATTTAGTATGAATCCTTATTTTCAAAGGATTTGGCTTAGGTTACAACTTAGCTAGTTTGGGTTCATATGGGAAGGTTGACTTGGTCAAATGACCAAGTTGACTTGGTTTGACCCAATTTGTGACAATTGATCAACCTAAGGTGATTAACAATCATGATGGGAGGTTTTGATGGACTTCGTTCTATCCAATTTAGGAAGGATTAGAACTTGACTCAAATAGGTCAAATTGGCCACTTTATGTCAAGTGGACCAATTGGCTTTAATTGGCTTGATTTTGGGATGAGTTTGATTTAGTTGAGTTTATATATGGATTTGGGATTGATATATAAATTCAATAGCAATTGGCTTGGGTTCAAATGGGTTTTGGTTCATTTGAACATTTCAAGTCAAGAGGGTTAAGTTATGTTTGACTTGGGTTGATTTTGGTTTGGCTTGATGATTGTATATTTCATTTATATTTGTGAATATGATTGAAAGAAAGATTGATTCATGAAAAAATCAATTGAATTTAGGTTTTGGAATGAAGGAATTTCACTAAGTCCATGGAGTTGGGTCATGTGGCTTAGTTTGGATTTTGATTTGGTTTGAATTAGTTTTGATGATTTAAATGCATATTTCATTTAAATTTGTGAAGATATTTGAAAATATATTCATTTGTAAGAAAATCAATTGAGTTTGACTTGATTTGGATTAAGATTTTGCTAAGTCCATGAGATAGGTCATATGTCTTAGGAAGGGTTTTGATTTTATTTGATTAAGTTTGATTTAGTTTTGATCATTTGAATGTAGATTTGATTTATATTTAGAAAGATGGTTGAAGATATAAATTGATTAGGAGAAAATCAATTGATTTTAGATTGATTTGGATTAAGATTTGGCTAAGTTCATGGGATAGATTGTATGGCTTAGGAATGGTTTCAGGTTTGGATTTGATCATGGGCTTCAATCATTTGATTTTAGAATTTGGATTTGGATTTGAATTTGATTCAATTGAACTTGAAGTTTGGTTTGAGAAGGTGAACATGGATTGGATTTAGGTTGTAGGTAGGTGGATTATCCTAATCTTAAGCATAACCTAATCCTATGGTTAACCCTTCTAAGTCTTTTAGGTTAAGTGTTTACCTAATTGTTAGAAGTGTCTTATGACTAGGGAAGTCTTAGTGTCTAGAAGACTCCTAAGTCTAAGATGGGAAGATTGAATTCATACTCCAAAAGTGAGGCTAATAGGCCTTAGGTTCTATAGTGTTTCCCTTGGAGATAGATTATTGGAAGATCGAAGCCAAGTTTAACAAATATAGAATCAGATACATCTTTCAAAGCTTTGCTTGGGAGACCATGGATACATGATGGGAGACCATGGATACATAATAACAACATAGTTCCATCCTCTCTAAATCCATGTATGAAGTTTGTCAGAGGTGGGATCATCTAGTGTGTCAAAGGAGATCTCCCTCAAAATAAACAAGTCTATTCTCACCAACTTAAAAGTTAAAAAAAAAAAAGAAAAAAAAGAAAGAGAAAAATAAAAAGGAAAAGAAAATAAAAGGGAGCGAAAACAGACTTGGAGGAGGAAGTGGAGCATGACATTCGATTTCACCCACATCACCATTCAAACATATAATGACGACGACCTCGACGAGAGGAAGAGGTCGTCAAAGGCGTGGGTGGAAAACCTCATTATTGGCCACCTAGTAGAAAATATATCCCAACTACTAGAGTACACCGCTATCCATATACCTAGAATCTAGTTCATATGATGAGTCTTATATGGTTAGCACCAGTTCTTTTCAAAGGATTTTCTTGGACGTGACACTTGAGCTAGATAGCGTTGAAGACTGAGCTCCAAACCAAAGCAAAACTATATCCAATTCTATATGTGAAATAGTTAGCCATCAGTTGGGAACCTTAGCTTTAACCCAGTTGCCTCACAAAAAGTTGAGGGTTTGGTAGTTAAGGAAGCCCCTAAGTCATCCACCAGTGTGAAGACTCATAGGTTCTTTCTAGGAGCATCCTCAAGTCATGAAGTTGATGTAGAACCTGAGGATGATTCATATAAGGAATTAATAGATTTAGCTTTTGATTGGTGCTTGCCTTGTGTTCATAATTTAGCAAAGAAAGGGTTAATTGCACATACTTGGTCAAAGCACAGGTCAGCACCCTGAAGATAAAAGAAACACTACTTTTAGAACCCCGATCAGAATCTATTTTTATAAAATCAAGCCTTTTAGCCTTAGAAATGTTAGTGCTACATACCAGTGGGCTATGACTCGAATCTTCGATGAACTTATTCATCATAAAATTGAGTGATATGTTGATGATCTTGTGAACGAAAGTAGAGAAAATAAAGACCATCTCTTTAACTTGAGAGTAGTTTTCAAATAATTAAAATAATTTAACCTCAAAATAAACCCCCTCAAGTGTGCATTCAAAATAGCTTCAGGGAAATTTCTTGGGTTTGTTGTCCGATGCCAGAGAATTGAAATCGATCTAGAGAAGATCAAGGCGATATTAAAATGCCTCCCCCTAAAAATTTGACTCAACTCAAATCTTTCTAAGGGCAGTTGGCGTATCTAACAAGCTTTATATCAAACCTATTGAGAATATATAAGCCATTCTCAACACTTGTTAAAAAGGATGACAAGTTCAAGTAGGATAACAGATATGATCATGCCTTCGAAGACATCAAGCATTACCTGATGACACTGCTAGTTCTAGCAGCCCCTATTCTGGTCAAGTTGCTCAAACTTTACACTGCTATGTTAGAAGACTCCTTCTATGCTTTATTGTCCTAAGATAATGATGAAGAGAAGGAAAATGCACTCTACTACCTCAGCTATCATCTAATCCCTGCTGAGGCAAATTATCCACCCTTTAAGAAGCATTGCCTAGCTTTAATCTTTGTATCCCAAAAGCTACACCACTATATGCTTCCACATAAGGTGAACTTAATCTCTAGGATTAATCCACTATAGTATCTCATGATACAACCGATGCTATCTGGATGGTTGAAACAATGGTCTAGGATCCTCTCATAGTTTGACATTACCTTTGTACCCCTCCATGCGGTGAAAGTACAAGAGCTAGCAGATTTCTTAGCAGCACACCCACTTCCTGTTGACTCTCTACTTAGTGATGATCTCCCAATGTACAAATCATGAACTTAGGGGATATTAGCATTCATTGCTAGGAGATGTACTTTGATGGTGCAGCTTCCTCTCAAAGAGGAGAAGAACCACAATTTATAATTCCAAGAAAGGAAGGGGTAGGAATAGTTCTCTAAACTCCAGACCACGATGTGATGAGATTCTAATATCATCTGTCCAATCTTTGAACCAACAACGAAGCTGAATATGAGGCTCTAATTGCTAGTCTAGAGTTAGCCGTTACTCTAATCATCCAGAACATTGACACCTTTAGGGATTATCAATTAGTTATCAATCGAATCATTAGGTTTTATAAGGTTATAAAGCCTAAGCTCCATCACTACCACAAGTACACCATAGAGTTGTTGTCCCAAATCCTAGACATTTCCATTTATAAGATTCCTCGAGGAGAGAACGTCATAGTGTATGCTTTAGCCAAGCTTGCCAAGGAGTTGACATGTCCAAAGGATGAGTCCATATTAATAAAGGTCCAAAATAGTCAAGTCTTATCCCTTATTCATATTGAACTCATCAAAAAGTACTATCTTGAAGGGGAGGTTGTCTTTGCCAAGAAGGAAGAGGAGTTATATTGGAGGCAACCATACATGGATTACCTAAATAAAAGTAAACTACCTAAAGAGAAGTCCCAAGCCTATCAGATGAAGAAAACATCACTTTCCTGCACTCTTATTGATGGTGTCTTGTACTGGCAGTCTTTCAATCATATGTGGTTTATTTATTTAGAAATGCACAAAGCCTCTAAGATCATGATCGAGGTACACTCAGGATTATGTTGAGCCAACCAAGCTAGTCCAAAGATGAAAGCAAGATCAAGATACTAGGATACCACTGGTCGTCGATGATCAAATATTGCATGGATATGGCTAGGTGATGCCACCAATATCCAATACACAGTGTAGTCCTACACCAACCACCCAACATTCTACATCTTACATTATCCTCATGGCCATTCGAGTGTTGGGGTACCAACATAGTGGTCTGATTGATTCTCCATCATCCAAGGGTCATCGGTTCATCTTAGCTGCTAATGACTACTTTTCTAAATGGGTGAAGACAATTTGACAGAGAGGTCACAACTGAGCATGTGCTCTAGTTTTTTAGAAACCATATTGTATATAGGTTCAAAGTACCTCAATGAATTATATCTAATAATGGTACTCATTCAAGAGCAATGAGATCAACAACTTTTCCTAGAATCATAGCATAGATTGAGGATATTCTACCATCAACTACTCGAGGGAAAACTTCTTAGAAGAAGCCATAAAAAAAACTCTAATCAAAATACTAAAGAAAACACTCGACAATAATAAGCGAGTATGAGAAGTTAATTGAAGCCTTGTGGGCTTACCACACCACATATAGAACTCCAACTCAGTCTACTCCTTTCTCTTTAGTATATGGGTCTGAAGCCATTATACCATTATAAATCCAACTCCCATCACTATGGATAGCTGTGGGTAGCAAGACCAAAACAGAGCAGAACACCAAGTTGTGGTTAGAAGACCTCGAAGGTTTGGAAGAGAGACGCTTGCAGTCATGCCAAAACCTTGAGTTGTACAAAGCTAAAATGATTCAAGCTCACATCATGTTGGTCTGTCATAGAGCTTTTCAAGTAGGAGAGCTTATTTTAGTTTTGAGAAGATCAATTATTGCCGTCGTAAGATGGGAAGAAAGTTTGAACCAACTTGGGATGGCCCTTTTTCCATAGAGGAAACCTATGAAGGAGTATCTTATCAACTTATTAATCATAAGGGAGAGTGCACAGTGCTTCCAATCAAAAAGATCTACTTAAAAAAAATATTATAAATCAAGTTTGAAAATAATTATCATCAATGAAAATTACATTTCAAATTTAACCTCTTCCATGTTGAAAGTATTCTTGTTTGTGAATCTGCCATTATGTGTTTACGATAGGTGTAAAGAACCTGAGTGGTGTCCTATCCTTCATCGACACAAGACAAACACAAACTACACACAAACATATAAAATAAATGCATATCTTTTATCTCGGGCTACTCTAAGTTGAGATACTGCCCTCAATGGCACTCACTTAGTAGTTTAGGTCGACGTTACTCTATTAGTGTGTCACCCCAGCGATCTTATTACTTTGGAGGATGTAAGTCTACTACACTTTTCATCCTTGGCCACCACACACCGACGAGCGCCTTATTAGTTTGGTAGGCCTTACTACGTGGCTAGTAAGCTACCTCATGTTGGCTTCATTTAAAAGGATGTGAGTATGCTACACTTTCTTCTTAGATTATCAAGTCCCCTAGCAGCTCCTTCCTTCTTGAATGCTTCAAGTTTAGGTCTAGTCCTTCCTCGGGGCTCCTCGCTTAGTAGTGGCTCTAGATCAGATATCATCCATTCTTTTGATGATAGACTATTTGAATGATCGCTTGGGAAGTTGACAAGCTTTCTTTCCAGATTGATCGTTGCAGACCGACGGGCACCTTAGGTTTTTCAATTCTCACTATGCTGACAGATACACCTTAGGTTGGTTGGTTCTCGTACCGTAGGATACACCACTCATGGCAGACATAAGTCTTCTATGTTGTCTCCTTGAGTTGGTCACCGTACACCTATAGGCTTTCTTTTCTAGGGCTCAAGATAATGTTCCTAGCAGCACCTCTCCTGTAGGCACTATATTTGGATCACATCCTTTGTGACCCCATTTAGACACTGCCCAGGATACTATTAGATTGGATAATTCCCCTTTCCTAGTAACCACCCCTGTGGTTAGAGAATCTGTCTTATGGATAAGCAGATTCTTCCTTGGTCTAATAAATTTGAGATAGGTCAAGGCTGACATAACCCATTTTAGTATGGTCCCATGCACACCAACAGTGTCCACACAAACATATAAAAATATATATATATACTCACTTGTGGATTAGGAGGACACCCCTAGCAATACCTTTTCCAAAGTGTATCCTATCTTTAGGGCAATGTTAATAAAACTCCCCATAGGAATCATCTGACTACTCTTTGTTGATATTAGTCCCAGCCCACTAGTCGTTCAATTTGTTGTGCTACCAATAGGTCACCCCCAACGATTGTTCCATGCTTAGAAGATGTAAGTCTACCACACCTTCTTCCCATCACAATCGTTGCACACCGAAAGGAAACCCCTTAGGTTGGCTAGCTCTACCCCATGACCTGTAGACAATGCCTTTGGATTTTTAAATCAGATAGGACAAGCGATATAGCTCCTTCTAGTGGGTCCATTGCACAATGACATGGTCCATAAATGAAATCTATCAAATTTGACCAAGCTCACATCTCTAGCAAATATGCCCTCAATTTGAAAATAAACTAAACCAAACAAACCATATCAAATCACATAAAATTAAGATAAAATAATCTTGACTACATTTGAGTTGACATAAGTCCCCAGCACATTCACTCAGTAGTCGCCTTAAGTCAGGTTCAATTTATTGTGCATCTAACAAGTCACCCCAATAGTTTTTCCTCGCTTTGGAAGATTTAAGTCTGCTACACCTTTCTCCTAGCATAGCAGTTGCACACCAAAAGGAAACCCATTAGGTTGGCTAGCTCTACCCCCCAGCCAATAGACTATCCCTTTGCATTTGTAAACCTGAGGTAGGTTAAGGCTGATATAGTCCCTTATCCATGGGTCAATCACACATTGATAGGGTCCATACATCAACTCACATTAAATTAATCCCAATCTAATTTTCCCTAGTGGAGTTAAATCACATCTTCTCTCTAATGGATCCTCAAATCATATTAAATAAGTCAAGCAAATAAAACTAATTCAAAACCAACCTCTCTAGTGGACAAAATTAAACCAACTCCCCCAGTAGAGTCTAGATCAAAGAAATCCAACCAAACTCTTATACCCAGAGGTTACATCCCCAAATAAATCTATGAAATCAAACTCAAATCCTAATCCCCAACAGATAGCCCAAACATGCTTCGTTAGTGGAAGGTTCATATACCCGATCCCCAGTGGACTCGACCCCATATCTTTAGCAGATATGCCTCCATAATAATTAAAAATAAACAAATCAAAGTAAATTCGATCTTAATTGTAAGTGGATTATAGATTCTTATCCCCAGTAGATCTTCTTTGCACTTCAATTCTCTCGACATAGACCCATCACATGTCATGTTCAATGAATGTGTGAGCCCCTAGCGGATCTCCCTCCATGTCCTTCACATGGAATTCTCATAAAATCTTATTTCTTCTCTTATGCACACCTTTAATACTTGAACCAAAAGCCTAATAATGTATTCATTCAAATTACATCATCTTAACATTGTAATCAACATTTAGTTTATTTGTGATGGTGTAAGCTCAAACTAACTATACAATATCATGCTAAACATATTATAATGAGAATTAACACACTATATTATATTATAAAATATGATGTTATATTATAATTTGCTATAACATAATATATTGTCTTAGTTTGACCTCATTAGAATCACTTAAAAGGAACAAATAACAAAACTTTCTCAAAATATGAATAATGTTCATTTCGGATGTAAAATTGTTAATTTTCTATTAGAAATGCTACAAAATAGCATAATTTTGGTGTTTCTTCTTGGTGTGTGCTATGAATTTGGCCAAATTCTTTCACCTCAACCTTCAAATTAGCATTTTTGTGAATTTTGACCAAACATATTATAACAAAAGTAAACCATACTAAAATGTACAATAACATTTAGTAACACACCACCACATTCATATATATATATGTAAAGTTATATTGTTACGTACATTATATTTTAATATGCTTTGATATAATATATTATCTTACAATACACCTTAAAATGAATCACTTTAAGAAAAGTATATATCAAATTTGGTTGAAAAATGAACATTTATTTTAGATGCAAAATTTCATTCTTTTGATTAAATGACACACCATAGCACACCCCCAATGATGTTCCCTAAAGCTTACCTTAGATTTGGCCAACTCCCATCATCTCAACTTATAAATCAATAATTTTATGAATTATACTAGTACAAACTATACTACATCATACTATAGCAAACTAAAATATGCTAAACAACAAGTAGTAATACACAGTAGTATGCTATAATGCATGATGCTACACTATGTTATGGCATCTTATATTATAATACACTATAACATATAATATTATATTATATGGAATATCACATCGGAAGGGATTGCTTAAGATAAAAAATCATAAAATTAGTTTAAATAATAAAAAACTATATATTTTAGTCATATCACTTACATATTTTAAATTGAAATAATATATTATGATGCCATGCTCTACCAATTATGAATTTGTTCAAATTCCACCATTTTAAAGTCTAAATCAACATTTTTATAAATAATGTTAGTGTAGGCTCGACTGCATGACTGTAAAATACTAAAAGAATTTAAAATGCACAGAATAATATATTATGATATATGATGCTATACTATGCTACATATTTATGATACATGATTATGGGCTCTACATATAATATTTATTTTGGACATAAAATCTAACTTTTTAGACTACAAGTGGTGTAGCACACCTTTGGTACTACAACTTAATTCCCACTTCAAATTTAACAAATTTTATCATCTGATTTATTAAATTAATATTTTTATGATTTATATTAATTTAAACTATAGGGCACAATACCATAATATACTAAAACATTTCAAAACATATTATAAGATCAAAAAACACATCACTACATGCTTAGAGATATGATTCTACATTGTACTATAATATATGATATTATAATATGATTTAGGTTTAGGGTTTAGGGCATTCAAATCTCTAATAGTCAAGGGAAAGTCTCTTGAAGACATTTTCTTTAGCTACCATAACTATGTTAGGATTAGGTTATTATTTAGATCTACTCCTAATGACATCTTTATTCAAGGTTTAGGGTTTAGGGCTTAGGGTTAGGTTTTAAGGTTAGGTTTAGGGTTATGGTTTAGGGCTAGTTTAGGGTTTAGCATTTAGGATTTATGGTTTAGGGTTTAGGGTTTAGGGTTTAGGTTATAGGTTTTAGGGTTTAGGGTTTATGGTTTTAGGGTTTAAAGTTTAGGATTAAGGGTTTAGGGTTTTATAATTTAGGGTTTAGTGTTTATTCTTTAGGGTTTAGGGTTTATTCTTTAGGGTTTAGGGTTTTAAGGGTTTAGAGTTTAAGATTTAGGGTTTAGTGTATAGGGTTTTGGTTTTAGGTTTAGGGTTTAGGGTTTAGGGTTTAAGGTTTTTTTTTAACAGAGAACAAATTCAGATTCAATGTTTATTCTTTTCAATTTCATCAACCAAGTAGCAAACCATGTTATTTATGACACAAGTGATGACATAGATAAAACATGAGCACCCATCGAGCAAATCAAAAACCCTTATCTAGAATCATCTCTACCGTAAAGACAGTTCCATAAGTAGCACAGATTGGTCGTTCTTCGCTTTTTCTCATTTCCATGAACCACCACCTCCCATCGATAGTGGATTAGCCTTCATATCCCCGATCTCTCCCTCCACCACGACCACGGCTATAACCTCCATCTCTCATCCTGCCTCCATAACCACCACTACTCCAATCGCTACCTCCATATCCACCAGCACCATTATATCCCCCACCACCTCTACGGTAACTGCCGCCTCTACCTTCGCCTCCACCACTAAATTTAGACTAAGCCTAGTTGACAGCGATGTTCTTGCCATCAAAGTTCTTCCCATTCTTAGGGTTTAGGGTTAGTTTAGGATTTAAGGTTCAGTGTTTAGTGTTTATGGTTTAGGGTTTGGGGTTTAAGGTTTAGAATTGTACATTTTAGAGTTTAGGGTTTAGGGTTTAGGGTTTAGGGTTTTAAGGTTTAGAGTTTAAGGTTTATGGTTTAGGGTTTTTTTTAAAAAATTTAAGTAATAAGGTAGGTTTAGGTTAATCTAGTTTTTTTTTAGTTTATTTGAGTTTATATTATTTTTTTTTATTTAGGTTTATTTATATTTATATTTAGTTTAGTTTATTTATTTTAGTTTATTTTATTTAGTTTTTTTATTTTAGTTTAATTTTAGGTTTATGTTTATTTTTAAGTTGAGTTTTATTTTTATTTTCTTTTTTAGGTTTATTTTATTTTATTTTATGTTGAAGTTTAAGTTTTATTTTATTTTTTTAGCTTTAGGTTTTCGTTTTTTTATTTTAAGTTTTTTTAGGTTTTATTTTTTAGCATGGGTTTAGGTTTACTTTTAGTTTATTTTATTTTACTTAGTTTAGGTTTAGGTTTAGGTTAAGTTTATATTTGGTTTAGGTTTAGGTCATATTTATTTTATTTTAATTTATTTTAATTCAAGTTTAGGTTTATTTTATTTTTATTTTAGGTTTTATTTATTTTTTTTAGTTTAGGGTTTATATTTTATTTTTATTTAATATTTTGGTTTTATTTTTATGTTTATTTCTTAGGTTTATGCTTTTATTTAGTTTTTATTTTCTTTTATTTAGGTTTTTATACTTAGGTTTATTTTATTTTTTAGTTTAATTAGGTTTTTATTTATTTTATTTTAGATTATTTTTATTTTTTATTTTATTTTATTTTTGGTTTAGGTCTAAGTTTTAGTTTAGGTTTTTATTTTATTTTATTTTTTTCTTTTATTTAGGTTTAGGTTTATTTATTTATTTTATTTTTTAGGTTTTATTTAGTTTAGGTTCAGGTTTTTATGTTTTTAGGGTTTAGAGTTTAAGGTTTAGGGTTTAGGGTTGTAAGGTTTAAGGTTTTAGGGCTTATGGTTTAGGGTTTATTATTTAGGATTTAGGGTTTAGGGTTTTTAGGGTGTAGGGTTTATGGTTTATGATTTAAGTTTTAGGGTTAGCTTAAGGTTTAGGGTTATTTTTGAGTTTAGGATTTAGTGTTTAGGGTTTAGGGTTTAGGGTTTAGGGTATAGGGTTTATTTTTTTATTTATTTATAGGTATATTTTTTAAGTTTAGGCTTTTATTTAGTTTTTATTTTATTTTATTGTAGGTTTATTTTATTTTTATTTTACATTTATTTTTTATTTTATTTAAGGTTCTTATTTTTAAGCATATTTTATTTTTTAGTTTAGTTTATGGTTTTAGTTATTTTATTTTATTTTAGTTTTTAATTTTTATTTTATTTTATCTTTACAATTAGGTTTAGGTTTAGGTTTTATTTAAGTTTTTATTTTATTTTATTTAGGTTAACATTTTTTTATTTAATTTATTTTTATGTTTTTTTAGTTCACGTTTAGGTTTTTAGGTTTTTAGGGTTTAGGGTTTAGGGTGTAGGGATTGGGGTTTAGTGTTTAGGGTTTAGGGTTGTAGGTTTTAGTGTTTAAGGTTTAGGTTGATGGTTTAGGGTTTAGGGTTTTAGGGTTTAGTGTTTAGGGTTTAGGATTTAAGGTTTAGGGTTTTAAGTTTCAGGGTTTAGGGTTTAGGGTAAAAGTTTTTTATATTTTATATATAATTTTTTTAAATTAAGTAAACTCATAGGTTTTAGTTTATTTTTTATTTATTTTAATTTATTTTATTTTTAATTTTTATTTAGGTTTATTTTTATTATTATTTAATTTGGTTTATTTATTTTTAATTTATTTATTTTAGTTTATTTATTTGGTTTTGGTTTAGGCTTAGATTTATTTTTTTATTTTAGTTTTATTTTATTTAATTTTTAATGTTTAGGTTTTAGTTTTTATTTTTAGGTTTACGTTTAGTTTTTTATTTTATTATTTTAGGTTTAAGTTTTAGGTTTTTATTTTAGGTTTACTTTTAGGTTTTATTTTTTAGTTTAGATTTAGGTTTTTTTCTAATATATTTTATTTTATTTATGGTTTAGGTTTAGGTTTAGGTTTAGTTTATTTTAAGTTTATGTTTAGGTTTTATTTACTTTTTAGTTTATTTTATTTTAGTTTAGGTTTAGGTTTATTTTATTTTTATTTTAGGTTTAGGTTTTTTTTAGTTTAGGGTTTAGGTTTTATTTTTTATTTATTTCTAGGTTTTATTTTTAGGTTTCAGTTTTTATTTTAATTTATTTTAGGTTTATTTTATTTTTATTTTAGGTTTAGTTTTTATTTTATTTAGGTTTTTTATTTTTTAGTTTAGTTTAGGTTTTTAATTTTTTAATTTTAGTTTAGTTTTATTTTTATTTTATTTTTTTTAAGTTTAGGTTTAGGTTTAGGTTTAGGTTAAGGTTTAGGTTTTAGTTTAGGTTTAGGTTTAGATTTTTAGCTTTTTAGTGTTTAAGGTTTAGGGTTCAGGGTTTAAGGTTTAGGGTTTAGGTTTTGAGGTTTAAGGTTTAGGGTTTAGGGTTTAGGTTTAGGGGTTTAGGGTTTAGGGTTTATGGTTTAAGGTTTAGGGTTTAAGCTTTAGGTTTTAGGGTTGAGGGTTTTAGGGTTTAGAGTTTAGGGTTTAGAGTTTAAGTTTTATGTATAGATTTTAGTTTAGGGTTTAGAATTTTTTTTTTAACAAAGAACAAATTAAGATTCAACATTTCTTCATTTTGATTTCATCAACTAAGTAATGCCCCAAGTTTTCTAAGACACACGTGATGACATAGGTAAAAAATGTGCATGCATAGAGCAAATCAGAAACCATAGATAAGTAGAACTGTCTCTACTATAAAGACACAGTTCCATAAACAGCAGATTGGATCGGTTATTCTTCGCTTTCTAGTTCCCCCAGCCTCTCGAAAGTGTGATCCACCATCATATCCCGTGATCTTCCCTCCTCCACCACGATGGTCTAACCTCTCCCTCCTCACTCCATAACCACCACGCGATCACCACCTCCATCACCACCACCACTTTGATAACCACCGACAGCACCTTCGCGTCCACTGCCTGATCTAGACTAATCCTAGTTGATGGTGATGTTCTTGCTATCAAGGTTCTACCAATTATTAGGGTTTAGATTTATTAGGTTGTATTATTTAGGTTTATGTTTTAATATTTTAGGGTTTGGGGTTTAGGGTTAGAGTTTAGGGTTTAGGGTTTAGGGTTTAGGGTTATAGTTTAGGATTTTAGGGTTTAGGGTTTAGGGTAAGGGTTTTTTAGGGTTTTGGGTTTATTTTTTAGGGTTTAAAGTTATAAGTTTAGGATTGTAGGTTTAGGTTTTAGGGTTTAAGGTTAGTTTTAGGGTTTAGGGTTTATGGTTTTGAGTTTAGGATTTAAGGTTTATGGTTCAGGAGTTTTTTTAAAATTAAATAAACCAGTAGGTTTATCTTATTTAATTTATTTTTTATTTATTTTAGTTTATTTTATTTTTTATTCTTATTTAGGTTTTTTTATTTTTATTTAATTTAGTTTATTTATTTTAGTTTTATTTATTAAGTTTAAGTTTTTTATTTTAGTTTAGTTTTTAAGTTTAGGTTTATGTTTATGCTTATTTTATAGTTTAGTTTTATTTTTATTTTATTTTATAGGTTTAGGTTTTATTTTTTATTTTTTATTTTTTGGTTTAGGTTTAGGTTTTTTTATTTTATTTTTTAGGTTTATGTTTTTTATTTTTGGTTTATTTTAGGTTTTATTTTTTTAGTTAAGGTTTTGGTTTATTTTTATTTAATTTATTTTAATTAGGATTTAGCTTTAGGATTAGGTTTTACTTTAGGTTTTTCTTTCTTTATTATTTTAATTTATTTTTTTTAGGTTTTTTAAGGTTCTATTTAATTTAGGTTTAGGTTTTTAGCTTTTTAGGGTTTAGGGTTTAAGGTTTTTTTTTTTTTTTTTTTAAGGGAAGCCCCATGTAGGGGTATTTTATTGCCACAAAAAGAGGGTTACAAGGTCCTTAAAAGGGGATAAACTTAACTACTCAAAGAGCTACAATCACCTAGTAAATCCCATCTAAGTACATCCAAGAGTAAAAGAAAGCATAAAAACAATCAAAAGATACAAGATGATTAACATAATAAGCTAAAGTAAGAATAAAGCCAATGCTCTAGAGGATGTGGGAATGCATGATAATCTGGAGCAGACCTGCAAAAGGAGAGAGAATCACCTGCAAAGTTATAATAAGAGGAAGATTAGAACAGTTAAGGTAATGCAGATAAAAAGTTTGAAGAAAATAATATACTATGAGTATGTTAGTAAGGAATTGTGATAGAGAAGGCTCAGGCTCAATCACATCCGTTGCGATGCAAGTATGAGCATCCAAACTTGAGGGGGTTACATCACATGAGCTACTACCAAACCAATAGGGAGTGAGATCATCACAGCCATCATAGCCAACAAACCTGTGAGAAGGTAGCACCCAGTTGTTGATATTCTTGTCAGCTTTATTACCTACATACCTAAGCAAAATTATATCTAAAATATATAGGTAATTGCTAAGAGCTGAAGGATAAGGAGTCTCATTCAAGAAAATTATCATCAATATAGTCATCTTGACATGAGAATACATTAACATAAGAGAATGAGCCATCTTAGCCAGAATCTCATGAATAGCCATATCCAACAAAGAAATTAGTTCAGCATATAATCCCTCCACAAGAAAATTACAGAGGAGACAACTTGTTGAAATCCTATTAAATAAGTCAATGAGCCTATAATTAAAAGCATCCCAATCACATGATATGTAATTGAAACTTTCAGTGCAGAAAACAACCCAAGAAACAATCCCCTTGTTGATGTCCTGTAGAAAGACAATAGTAAGGGAAGACAGCATAGCTCAACACAGGGAATGGACTGCAACCAACCAATATTGGTACCTAGAAAAGACAGTTAGAGCAGCAACTCCAATAGCAGCATTCAAGGCCACCATTCAGATAATCCAGATCAACCATCAGTCCAGGGAACAAGACAGCAAAAGGCAACAACAGCCAAGACAGGAAGGGACTAAATTGGCCATAATACCACTTTTTTTGAAAAAACATCTCATAAGATTGCACCAAAGAATCAAACTCGAGGTAGCGTGAAGTGATCGAGAAAGGAGATAAACGACATGCATCTAAAAGCCAAAGAAATAAAGAAGCATCCATAAAATAAAATAAGATAAAAAACTAGGTGTCCAAATATGATTCATATGAGAATCCAGGAAAACAAGGCAGCAAATAGCCAAGAGTAAAAGACAGCCCGGGCAGCAGCAGCCTTGATAGCCAAAGCCAAGACATGAAAGAGCTGACATAACCAAGACAAAAAAAATAGCCATGGCAGTAGTAGGCAAAATAGCCATGGCCAAGACAGCAAGGGAGAACATAGTACCATAATTCAGATAGGCCACAGCCCAGACACCAATGACCAAAACAAACAGAAACAGCATAATCTGGACGGGCATACAGCTTAAAACCCATAAACATATGAAGCATCTGCTGGAACCAAGCCAAACAAAGCAACCTCATGCATTCAGGATTAAGAAACCAGCCCGTGAAAGGTAAATCAGCAAAGTCCCAGCCTAAGCTACCACAAAAATTATAGCAGATTAAAGTACAGCAGTAGATTAAGAGATAAAAGATAATGTCGACTCAACAGACAAATCCGATCGTGAAAATTAGAAAAGCTACCACATAAGGAACATTCATAACAATAGAACATTATCCCAATTCAATCCTTGCGAAATACCCCACAGGCTTGCCATAATAACAATCATTGAGAGTATACAAACCATAGGTTAAGATCAAGTAGAACAGTTGATTAGGCATAGTGATCTGCACAATACTAGCAGCACTAAAAGGGATACTATAGCAGGTTAAGACAGTAGCCCAGAGACAACTAATTAGATAAACCAAATCCACAAACATCAAAAGTCTTAACACAGCAATAGGTAACATCAGACTATGGTACCTCTCAAATAGAAATGACACTCCAATCCAAGAAGGTAACAGCACACACCCAATAGATGCAGGATTACAATATAAATAATGACTGTAAATATGATTCACAGCCACCCTGAAATGAGCAAAGAACCTAAAAATAATGGGCAATCAGAAAGTCACTCCCATCAGAACAACTAATGCAACATTGTAAGCCACTAGAATATAAAATAAGAAGATGATTCCAAGTAGAGACATCATTACCAAGCAAGAATTTTAAGACAATAAAGGTCCAAAACCAGAACTTGCTAAGATAGTAGCAGGCAAGATGGCAAAAAATAGGAGGAAAACTGGGAGAAGTAGCGAGAAAAAAATCTACAAACGAACCCAAAGAGATTAAAACCAAATCAACAAACTAATCAACAAACAACCATGGCGAAATCTCCAAAACCCAAAATTAATTAAACCCAATCCATTCCAAGACAAGGATTTCGACCAAAATAACCATTAAAAGAAACCGGTATTACAATTTCTTCCCTGAGAAATCATGCGAGGTTAGGCATTATATAAGCAGTTGGACGAAAAGTCAAGCCCAACAACCAACCAAAATCCTTTCGATAATAAGTTTTGAAACCATTATGAATTAGGCCTTTAAGGAGGAAAGAATCCCAAGGAATGTAAGCATCAGCCAAAGAAATACTATAATCATCAAAATAAAAATTGCAACCAGCATAATGCACACTAATCCGTTGCTTAGAAGCAACATAGGAAGTAGCAATGCTCCAATCCATATTATCAGTGAGAAAAAACTATTTAAAGAAGTTATTACTAAAATCTAAGTCCATCAAAACAGATAACTTCCTCCAAAGTGGTTAATTCGGTTTAGAATTGAATGTATCAATGAAATTAAATTCCCAAGTGGGATTGCGTTATAAAACCGAATAACACAAGGCTAAATCGGGTTCCAATTCAAGAGATTGATGTGCATATAGTTCAACATCTGCCCCATAATATTGTAAATGCCAAAAATAGAAATCTTCCAACTAAAGGAGAAGGGGTAAAGGCAGCAAGTCATGGCAAAGAGCACAAGACAGCAATGATATCTATGAGGAGTATCCATAAAGAACACAAGGAAATAGAAAACCAAAAAAAGGGAGGCGAAGAGAAGAATTAGATTCTGAGGTAAGGAAGCCCAGAATTGTCCAAGTTAACCGCACCAAACAAGTATTTGGGTAATGTAAAATGATCAAAGAAGATGATCTTCTAATCTCACACTGATTTGCAAGGTAATCAAGGCTACCTTCACACCAAACATGAGTGATGGTAAAATTCAGGTTGAGAGAGAAGAGCCCTAGTTTGCTTGAGGAGGTACAAACAAGCGTTGCTCATATTAGAAGTCAAAAGGTCAATCGAGAAGAGCGTCCACCTCTATCCAAATATTGAGCCACCATTTTGAAGACAAATTTCTAGAGCTTTGTGGACGCCATAAGCTCAAGATAAGGGACAAGTCGGAAATAAGGGGATAAGCAAATGCACATAGGACTATACCCTTAGAATCCCTAAAAAATGCCTCCACAATGAGATCCATTATGAGAGACAGAGCCCATATTAATTTTAATAATATGATCAAGAGGTTTTTCCAAAACCATTCTATCATTTCGATAGTAAGGTCGTGAAGGTTGAGGCTTTAATGGCTACGATTTATAGCCTTTAAAATGTTTGTGATGAATTAAATTGGCTTTAAACAAGTCACAAATTTTATTTTAGTTCTAAAGAATAATCCTCATG
>CM038214.1:151480527-151631852 GCA_021442155.1 Cymbidium sinense
AGTCCCATTCTGGTTTTATGAAATGGAAATTTACTTAGCAAATTTGAGTATGCTAAATGAAATTCCAAATGGTGTGTTTAAAATTTTGATTTCATTTTTGATTTTGAAAATGGAAACTTCTAGAAAATTTGGTATGCTAAGGGAAGAAGTTCCTAAAGGTGTTTGAAAATTTTAATTTTTTGATTTGGAAGCTTTACTTAACAAAATGTTAAATAAAGTTAAAATTTTGTTTGAAAATTTTGAGATATGATTGTTGATTTTGATTTTGGATTTGGAAACTTTACTTAGCAAATTTTAAAGTGAAATTTAAATGTGTTTGAAAATTTCAAAATTTTGATTTGAGTTCACTTAACAAATTTGGGTATATTAAGTGAGGTTCCAAATGTGTTTAGAACATTTTGAAATATGATTGTTGATTTTAGTTTATTGGATTTGGAAACTTCACTTAGCAAATTTGAGTATGCTAAGTAAGGTTCCAAATGTATGTTTGAAAATTTTTAAAATATGATTGTTGATTTTGATTTTGATTTGGAAACTTCACTTAGCAAATTTGATTATGCTAAGTGAAATTCCATGTGTTTTGAAATTTTTTTTGAAATATGGTTGTTTATTTTGATTTTGGATTTGGAAACTTTACTTAGCAAATTTGATTATGCTAAATGAAATTCCAAATGTGTTTTGAAATTTTTTTGAAATATGATTGTTGATTTTGATTTTTGATTTGGAAACTTTACTTAGCAAATTTGATTATGCTAAATGAAATTCCAAATGTGTTTTGAAAATTTTTTGAATTATGATTATTGATTTTGATTTTGGATTTGGAAACTTTACTTATCAAATTTGATTATGCTAAATGAAATTCCAAATGTGTTTTGAAAATTTTTTGAAATATGATTGTTGATTTTGATTTTGGATTTGGAAACTTTACTTAGAAATTTGATTATGCTAAGTGAGGTTCCAAAATGTGTTTAGAAAATTTTTGGATTTAGAATTTGGAGACTTCACTTAACAAATTTGGATATGTTAAATGAAGTTCCAAATGTTGTTTGAATTTTTTTTTGAAATATGATTGTTGATTTTAATGTTTTGAAAAGAGGGCCTCCATTCAACAAATTTAGGTATGTAGAATGGAGATCAATTTTTATTTTTGAAGTATAAAATTTTTGTGTGTGATTGTTTCTTTTTTTTCATTTTTTTTTTTTTGAAAATGGAAGAATTCCAACTTAAAACATATGTGGGATATGTTTAAGTGGGATAAATGATATTTTATTTTAGTTGGGAATGAAATCTTCATTTAATAAATTGAGTATATTAAATGAAGGTATTCATGTATGCTTTTTTTATTTGAAAATTTTAATTTTGTTTACAAATGAACTTTCCATTCATTAAGTCTGAATGTATTGAAATAGAAAGAGTCATGTGTGCTTTAGAAAACTTTATGATTATGATTATGATTTTTGAAAAAATGATTGTTCATTTTGTTTGAAAATGAAATCTTCATTAAAGTGAATTGAAAAAGATGTTCATTTGTGCTTTTGGAACATGTAACAATTATGTGAATTGTTAAATGAGGGTGAAGAAATTTTGTGGAAAATATTTTATTAAGTGCATTTTGGAAAGGTGCTTTTGAAAAGGTAAAGTTCTTTATGGAAGATTTATTATTTTAGGATGAACCTTTGCTTATCATGAAAATGATAAGGAAGAAGTCTTAAAGATGTTTTCTTTTATTTATTTAGATCTTCTTCATTTTACCCATTGAGGACCAACGGGGTTTGTAGACCAACAAGGAATGGTCCTAAAACCTAAAGATGTTGGCTAACTTAACTCAAGAATGAAATGAGCTAAGTGCCAATGAAAAGAAGGATAGTCTTGGATTCATACCAAAGTACAAACCCACTATCATACTCAAAGATAATGATCATTTACCAAAGATGGAGAGAGGAACCATCCTCAAAAAAATCTATGAATAAATTCTTATAGGGAGTCGCTTCAAATCAGGGAGAAAGAAAAGAAGAGACCTATAGAAATTCATCTTGGTAAGACACCACGTAGATCAGATGTACTTATTCAGGTGATCAGGTACCTCATCAAGGAAATAGTGTACTATCTCAAAAGACAGAAAGCACTACCCTTTAATGGACCTAATCACCTCAATAAGGACTCCTAAGGATGATGGGTCTGCATATGTACTAGAGATTCTTCCCTACTTACATGGAAAAGTAAAGCGGTTTATTTTAAACCAAGTTCATTAAGTTTCTGCAAAGCCCCATAGTTAATTACATCCTAAAGGATGATCCCTTAGGAAAACTCGATTAAGATAAATGATCATTGTCTTTGAAGATTCCAATAGAAAGGACTATCAATCAATTGGTTTATGTTTGAAAATCAAAATGGGATTGATCAAAAGAGGGATTTATTATCAAGCCATAATGAAGATAAGTAGGAGATGCCCATGATGCTAGAAACCTAGTGAGCATCATCCTATCTATAGTTCTTTACATTTTTGAAATTAATTTAGTTTGTTTAAGTTGAATTTTTCATTAGAATTTTAAGACTTAAGATTCCTTAACACAAGATTAAGGAAATGCCTGGGAGGTGAGGAATTATGCTTATGGCCCACAAAGGGGAGAAGCAACCTTAGAACCTAAATTTAGGGAGCTTGTGAGAAAGCACAACCTAAATCAAGGTGAAAAAACAAACCCATTTGATAAAACCACTGGCTGCCAAAACTCCTTATGATTTTAAATTCATGCACAAGTCTTTATGCTTACACAAGCTATTATTATTTAGAAAGAGACTAAGTCCTTAAACTCACTCTAAAGAGACTAGATCATGTAAAGGGACATGCTTCAAATGACCTAAATCTAATGCATTCAAATTTCCTTTTATTTTATTTTGGACAAATATTTTGACTCAATAGGATTTTATGACTAATGCATGAGAAAGAAGATTATTGGCCAAAATCAAGGGAGGATGTGAGTTTCCACCATGGTCTCAAAGGTCGTTCGAAAAGTGGAAGCCCTCCAATCAAGAGTGAAATAAGATGCATTTGTGCATGATATTATAAAGAAATGCTCATCCAAAGTGGGTTGCTAATTTTTTTATCTTGATTTTAAACCTAAGCTTTAGGTGAGGTTATGAGTTGTTTAATTTTAATTTGAATTGTTAAGTTGGGTAAAAGATTTATTTTTCCCTAAAGAGCCTAATCCACATCCATACATAAAGCAAGGAAGAAACTAGGAAAATCATGCCACTTAATTTAAAAGCTAAACAAATCATCAATCAATTTATAAAGCTAATCACAAAAAGAATAAATGACTGTTGTGGTCGAGCACCACCACACAAACCTAAAAATATAAAATGTGGGTAACCGAGCTCTACCCTTATACAACCCAGATTACAAATGAATTAAATTACAATTAAGCAAAGGAATTCATTGTTATGGGGTCTTCAAGTTTTTATTCTTCTTTATTTTTTTCTTCTTCTTCTTTTCTTTTTGGTTCCTTCTTGATGGTTGGATGGTAGATGCTCTAAGGCTTCATATGGTGCATAAGATAAGATCTTATGACCAATGCTCATCCTAATCCCCATAAAAAATCATTCTAAAATCCTAATTATACAAATTTTACATGAAAAGTGGAAATCTAACTAACACGCAAAATAAAGACTAAAACACACACACAAATCCCAAGCATGTAATTGTACTTATCACCCAACACATGGGTGACTAAGTCCACCTAGCCTATGGATTATGCTTAGGGGTATAAAGCATCTACAAGCAAAAGCATTTATATTTTATTTATGATAGCACCCTTAAGCACAATCCCCTGCAGAAAAGAATAGTTAAACTAAGAACGTCCTACCATTCATTCTATGAGCATACACCCTAACATCCATTCTAAAACATATATCACAAAATAAAACATAACAACAAACCATGCACTTAACCTAAGGCTAGAAGTGGTGACTTAGGCTAATGTGTGCTTTGAAGGTTTGTGTGGTATGCTTAGCTATGGCTTTAGGTTCAAATTTTTGAAGTGTGAAGGACATGTTCAACTTAGAGGAGGGTTTCGTTTAAGTTGTTTAAGTGTTTTGGGTTGATTGTATTTTAAGTTTTCATTTGGTTTAAGTGAAACCTATAATTAATTACTTATGAAGAGAGGAAAGAGAAGAGAACTTCTCTTTCCTTCCCTAACCTTAAGTAATTTTCTAAAGTGGGTTCATATTTTAGTTTCATTTAGGTGAATGTTTTGATTACATCTTTTAATCAATCCTAAGTTTAGATAAACCCTAAACAAACCTATTCAAAGAGAAAGGCATTTTAAGATTAAATAAAATGAATCAAAATTCACATAACACACATTACTTCATCTCTTTCCCAACATATATATATATATATATATATATATATATATATATATATATATATATATATATATATATATAATGCATGATGGACAAGCATATCTATACATGCAAATGAGAGTAGTAGTAACACATTTAAGATGCATGCTTTTAAAAAATTAGAAGTTGCATGATTTTTCAAGTAGAAAAGGTTTTCCTTATCCAAAATTTCACATACATACATGAAAGTAAGAAAGGCATAAGTGAGTAAAGTGCCATTGTTAACTGAGGTGTAAGGTACAAGACCTACTTAGGCTACTTAAAGCCTCAACCTCGGTTGTCTAATATACCACTTTCCATAAATACAAACATGCATATAAAAGAAATGAAATAGAAAAGGAAGATGCAAAAGTTGTTTAATAGATTTGTTTTGTTTATGCAATTTATGTTTGTAAGTGTAGGTAACCCTTCTTAGATGGTAGCATAGGATGAATAGGAAAAATTAGGTGAGCATTAGGTCCTTTTCAAATGAACCTTATATCTCACCAAATTCTATTCAAAACTATACCAACATAAGAGAGAAAGGAAACCTATACTAAGCATACCTTTATAATATTTCACATGCAAGCTTATAATTAAAGTATAAGTAGCATACTTTCAGATTTGATATTTCATTTATAAGTTTTGAAAATAATTTGGATTTAGTAGTGATAATAGCCATATTTTATTTTAGCCAACACATGCACATTTGACATAAAGTAAACAATTTCATTTTAAAATTTGAAATATGAAATTATGAATGTTGAAATCACATGGCATACAACTTAACATGTTGAGGAAAGAGTCAAAGTAGTGAAAGCATGTAAACAACATTCTCATAGAATAAAAAGATTTAGAATAAATCAAAGTGAATTTCAAAGTGATTTTTGTTTAGTTTGAAGTTTCATTTAATTTTGAAAAGGTGAGATGAGTTTACTATTCCTAACTCATTCCCACATGTGTTTTATATTTTTTTAATTATTAAATAATTAGATCCATTTTATGCATTGATTAGGTTAAGGTATGAATTAAGTAACTTAATTAACCATTACCTACACCACCTTAGAAGAATTAACTAAATAATTATAAGCTAATGAGATCACATAAAATCCACAAGGAATTTAAATTTGTAATACACCTAATAATGAAAAGGCCTAATGCAATTTGGCTCACAATTAAAAGTTAATTAAGCTAGGGGGTTAGCTTAAGTAATTTTAAAACACCATTTCATACTTATGAATTATGTTTTCATTTCCTTAATTGAACTTAGGCTATTAAACACCTAAGCATCAACCCAAGGTAGATTAATTAAGTTTGGAACTTTTTAGAATTTTTAGAAAATTGATTAAGGGGATAATTATATGAGGAGATTAAGGAGAGAAGAGGGGGTTTAGGGAATAGCTTAGGGAAATGCCCCAAAATTATTCCATAAACCTCCTACTTACTAGATCTGACCTTAATCAACCCTAATCGAGGGTAAAACCACATCCCCTAATTATGCTTAATTACATGAGAAGGGTAATTAAGGAAACCACATGCAATTACTCTAATCAAGCCTTCAATAAATCCCAAGAAAATTAGGGAGGTAGAGGTCATCCCCTAAAACATACCCAAGAAATTTGGGATTAATCAGAGGCCTAATCAAAGAGTAATTAGCAAAATAAACTTTCTAATAAAACCCAAATTCAGAGAAAATCATAATTCAAAACTCATCAAAATTAATTTTAAAATGTTCTAGGTTTAATTATCTATCTATAGATTTTTATTTCATATTTTTTAAAATTTTCTATGAAGAGTTATGCATTTTTGAAGATCCATAGATTAATCAAAATTAATTAAGCATTTTAATTAACCCTAAGCAAGCAAATGGTACGCATATGAGCTTTACACATGGGTAACTTAAATGTCACCCAAATGGTGGTGATTACATATCATCAGATAAAAGGATTTATAAAGATAAACATATAACTCAACCGTCCATCTAAAATGCATGGATGGATGGTGAGATGAGCAAGTTCTTTCCTTGATCAATAGACCTCCATGATCAAGAAGAAGATCCAAGCTCGATCTAGCATGGAATCAAACCAAAATCAACCCACACCATCTAGAGATAAAGAGGCAAATCCAACTAAAATTTGAGGTGTGAAAATTTCTTTCACAAAGCTCCACACCACATTGAGTTTAGTGATCAAAAATTCCATACCTCGGAGGTGATCACCGAGATCGATGGTAGCTTCGCTTAGTAGACAGATGCTATTGAAATTCTAGGCCTTGGGATTGAGTGGCTTGCTCGGGACCAACACCACTTAAAGATCCGCTTTGATCCAATTGCTCCTTTCCTTGCTATGGGAACTCCAATGGAAGCTTGAGTGATCTCGATTGGTCCTTAGAAGAAGTGTGAAGAGGAAGGAGGAAATCAAGAAGAAGTTGGCAATTCACTCCCCTATTTTTCACTATTCAAAAGCGAAGAAGAAAATGGGAAGAGCTCTAGGCTTAGATCAATCCCTGTGGCTCCTCCGGCATCCTATTCTTCAATCGACCTTGAGTGTGAAAATAGTGAATTAGGGGAGTATATCTCCCTTGAAGGATGGATGGAATGGTCTTGCCATTTTGATCCAATTGATGAGATTGGGAAGGTTGTTTGATCTATTTTTTGAGTGCACATGGTCGGCTTGATCCAAGGAATGGGTTGCCAACTTCCCATGTGCTAAATTTTTAAAGAGGGAAAATTTTAAATTAAGGGGGTTGGTCTAAGGACCAATGGCTCCAACCCAAACCCATTGGGTGCACCACTCATCACTAAGTCCCCTTGAGCTTTTAGGAAAGCCTCAAGTGATTGGAAGAGGGTATGACCAAATTACCCATGGGTTAGGCCAAAATTTGTTCTATGGGGGGTAGGATGGTAATTTTGCTATTTTTTCACTTTGGACATGTTGTATGTGGAGAAACTAGGTTTGGCCAAGTTTCATTAGATTTGGAATCCATTTGATAGGGTTTGGCTCATGTTGACCCATTTAGGTCAAAATGGGTCAACTTGGGTCAAGTTGACTAATAGGTCAAATTGGGTCAAACCAAGGGTTGATAAAGTTCATATGACCATTTGAAATGTTTTGTTGTCTTTGGTTTGATTCAATTTGATATATATTTGGTTTTGGCTCATATGACTTCACTTAGGTCAAATGGGTCAAGTTGACCTATTTCACCCATTTGACTTATTTGAGGTTGGTCAAGGGTAGGTTTGGTTAGTCATATGGAGTGGATTGGTATTTTGTTTCCAATCGGGTTAAGTTCATTTGGCTCAACATGACCCCTTTAGTCAGTTGGGTCTAAGGTCAATTGGGCTAGGGTCTAGTTGGCCAATTGAGGCTTTGGTCAAGTTCTATAAGTGATTTGGGATAGACTTGACCCATTTGTTCCAATCAATTTGGCTTAGATCAGGTTTTAACACATTTTGACCCTTTAGGTCAAAATGGGTCAACTTGGGTCAAGTGCGCCAATTAGGCTAGGTTAGGCTCAAATGTTGGATTGGGTAAGTTCAAACATAGGTCATGAGTGAACTTAGATCAATGGTTTCAATCAATTTGGCCTATGGTGGAATTTGTTATGTAAGGTTTCATTTTAGTTAACGTTGACTTGGTCAACCCTTAGTTTGACTTAGTTTGACCCAATTTAGTTGATTGATCATCCCATGATGATTGATGATCATGATGAGAGGATATATGAGTTTGATTCAATCCAATTTGGTTAGATCAAAAGTTGGCTCATAAGGGTACTTTAGGTCACTTTGGGTCAAGTGAGCCTAAGTGGGTCAAATGGCTTTCAAAGCTTGATTTGAAGTTGATTGATCTTGTATATGGACTTATGATTGAAATATAAATCCATTTACAAGTGGTTTGAAGTCAAATGGATTTAGATCCATTTGAAAATTTCATATTCAAAGGAAGGATATGAAAGGGTCTTGGGTTTGATTTGGTTTTGATTGAATGATTGAAGTTTGGATTTACATATGAGCTCAATGATAGGATTGATTGAACCATGAGAGAAAATCAAGAGTTTGTCTTGATTTGAAAGTGATTTGACTAAGTTCAAGATTTTGGCTTGAAAGGCTTTTGATTTTGAGTGGATTTGAGTTTGATTTTTGTAATTGATTTTGATTGTTTCAATTTATATTTCATTTATATATGTGAATATAAATGAGAATATAAATTAATCATGAGAAAATTTCAAGGATTTGAAGTGGTTTAATCATGATTTAGGTTAAATCCATTAAAGGAATTTAATGGATTTAAGGGAATTTTTAAATTGAAATTTAATTTTTGCATTGGATTTGATTGATTTATATTTATATTTCATTTATATATGAGAATATAAATGAGGATATAAATAAGTTTTGAGGAAATCCCATGAATTTGAAATGGTTTGATCATGATTTAGGTTAAATCTATTAAAGGGAATTTAAAGGATTTTAAATTTGGAATTTAATTTATGGGTTTGATTTTATTTATTTATATTTCATTTATATGAGAATAAAAAGAGAATATAAATAAGTTTTGAGAAAATCCCATGAATTTGAATAGGTTTGATCAAGTTTGGATTGATTTTGGCTAAGTCCTTTAATGGAAAATTAAAGGGACTTAAGAAAATTTTCATGAATTGATTTGGAGTTTTGAGTTTAGTTTGATTGATTTGAATTTATATTTCATTTATATATGTGAATATAAATGAGAATATAAATTAATTATGAGAAAATATCAAAGGTTTAAATCATGATTTTGGTTAATTCCTTAAGGGAAGGATTAAGGACTTAGGAAAAATTTGGACTTAGGAATTTGTTGATGGATTTTGATCATGGGTTTTCAATCATATGCAATTGATTTGGATTTGAAGGAAATCAAATAGAATTGATTTGGAGTTTGACTTGAAGGAAGGAAAGTGGGAATGGTTTAAGCTAAGGGTAGAAATTTTCCTAACACCCCTAAGGCATGACCTATTCTTATGGCTAACTCTTCTAGGTCTTCTAGGCTAGTCCAGTGTCCAATCAATCACTGTCTTAAGACTAAGGAACTCTTAAAGTCTAAGAGAAGTCTTATGTCCAAGATAGAGGGTTGAGAGCTCATCCTAAAAATGAGGTCAACAAAGGCAAGTGACTTACATCTTCTATAGGGAATAACAAATGGGTGACCTATTGGTGAAACAAATAGAACCCACTTAGTGACTACTAAGTGAATGCTACTGGGGATTTATATAAACTCAAGAGTAGTTAGGCGATTCCTATAGGGAGTTTTGTTGACATTGTCATAAAGATATGATGCTTGTTTGGGAAAAGGTACCACTACGGTTTTCCTAATCCACAAGTGAATATATATTTTATTTATATGTTTTGGGACCTTGGTGTGCAGGGACCAGAGAAGGGCTATGTCCTTGACCTATCTCATATTTACTAGACAAGGGAGAATCTGCACATCCATGACATTCTCCAACCATGTGGGTGGCTACTAGGAAAGGGGAACTGTCTGATAGTAACGATAATGTCTAAATAGGTACAAAGGATGATCCAAATATAGTGCCCATGGGGAGGTGCCGATAGGGGCATTATTCTCAGCCCTAAAAGAAAGCCTATAGGTGTACTGGCCAACTCAAGGAGAGAAAGCAGACTTAACCGCCATGAGTGGTGTATCCTAGAACCAACCAACCTAAGGTATCCAAGCATGAGTGGTGTATCCATCATAGTGAGAACCAACCAATCTAAGGTGCCCATCAGTGTGCAATGATCAATCTCAAAGAAAGCATGTAGGCTTACAACTTTCCAAGAAGAATTGATTATCGATCGTCATTAGGATGGATGTTGTACCTAGAGTGACTAAAAAGTGGGGAGCAGGAAGAACTGACCCAAACTTGAAGCAATCAAGAGGGAAGGAGATGTTAGGCGACTTATCAAACCTCAAATATACTCATGAGCATGCATGAAGGCTAATGAGAAGAAAGTATAAAGGTGCTCACATCCTTTAAAGCTAACATGAGGTAGCTTCAGCCAGTAAGGCCTACCAAATTAACAAGGTGCTTATGTTGTATGGGCCAAAGTAAGGAAGGAAAATATAGCAAACACATCTTCCAAAGCAAGATGACCACTGGGGTAACACACTAGTAGGGTGCGTCAACCTAGCAGATCGAGTGAGTCATTGAGGGTGATATCTCAACCCATAATAGACCGAGACAAAAGATATGCGCTTTCTTTATATGTTTATGTGTAATTTATGTTTGTGTTGTGTCGATGAAGGATAGGATGCTGTTCAGGTTCTCTACACCTACCCAAAACACATCATGGCAGATTCACAAATAAGAATACTTTCAACATGGAAGAGATTGAATTCAAAATGGAATTTTTATTGATGATAGTTATTTTCAAAAATAATTTATAATATTTCTTTTACTAGAGGCCATTGATTAGAAACATTGGGTGCTCTCCTTTATGATTAATAAACTGATAAGATCCTTTAGCCTTCTCGGCAAAAGGGCCTTCCCAAGTGGGTTCAAACTCCTCTTCTGAGAACAATCTCTCCTTTGAACAAAATAAGCTCCCACTGTGAAAAGCTCTGATAGACCAACTTGTTGTGAGCTTGAATTATTTTAGCTTTGTACAATGTAGCACCCAGTATCTCCTCATCCAAACCTTGAAATACCTAACCATAACTTCATTCTATGATCTTGTTACACATATCTTAGGAGTTTGACTCTGGTAGACGACTTCTAACATACACCAAGGAAAAATTAGAGATTGATTGGAGTTCTATATGTCATGAGACCCAAGGCTTCAACCAAATGCTCATGCCACTCTCTTATTATTGTTGCAGTGACTTCTTTACATTTACATGAGTTTTGTTAGGCTTTTAACCTTTTACCCTCATTAATGGTAGAATATTCAACATATGCTAAGATGTGACTTTTGAGGAATCCTCCACCACCAGAAAAGTAGTCTAGGATAAGATGAATCAATGACCCCTCCATATCTTATGGTTTTTGTACTTGTATAAACAAGGTAACCACATATGATAGAAATACACATAAGACACCATCCAAGAGTGGAAAGTACTCTACTTTTTTTGGGCTGGGACTTCTCTTATAGTTTGGAATATTTAGGTAACCCATGAATATGCTCATTCTAACCTCAACCTTTCATGGAAACGCCCTTCAAGAGAGTATTATCACAAAGGTCAAAACTTGTATATTTTGGACCTTTAGATATTGACTGTCCTCCTAAACATTCAACTCCTTGTAGCTTGGCCAAAATATATGCTATGATATTCTCTCCTCAGAATCTTATAAATTGATTTTAGAGATTAAATAATAACCTTATGTGCATGTAGTAGTATAGCTTGGGATAACCTTATAAGACACAATGATAATAATAACTAGTGAGAATCCTTGAATATGTTGATGTTTTGGATGCTTAGAGTGGCTAACTAAGTACAAGTCATATTCGCCCATTGTTAAGGGGATTGGATAAATGATATGATTCTGCTCTAGAGTTAAGGCATGCTCACACTTGTCATCCCATTGAACTTGGCATCCTTTTGACAAGTGTCGAGAATGGTGACATCTTCCTGATAGGTTGGATATATAGCATCTTAGACATGCCAACCGCCCTTGGATTGATCTGAGTTGAGTTAAACTTTTAGGGGTGGCATTTCTAATATCACCTTGATCTTCTTCGATGAATTTTGATTCTCTGGTGTTGGACAATAAACCCAAGGAATTTTCTTGAAGCTACTCCGAGTGCACACTTAAGGTGGTTCATTTTGAGGTTAAATTATCTTAACTGTTTGAAAAGTACTCTCAAATCAAAGAGATGGTCTTCTCTACTTTTGACCACAAGATCATCGACATAGCACTCGACTGATGATGAATGAGTTCATCAAGATTTGAGTCATAGCCCACCGGTATGTAGCAACACATTTCTAAGGAAAAGGCATGACCTTATAGCAATAGATGATTAGTTCTAAAAGCAAGTGTTTCTTTCATCTTTAGTAACCATCTTTATTTGGTTATATCTAGATGAGCCATCTATGAAAGAGAAAGACTGCATGAGATGAGGCAATATCCACCATCGCCTGGGATTGGTAGTAAAATTCATCTTTTGGACATGCCTTTTAAATCCTTAAAACCAACACATATGTGAATTTGGCCAATATTTTCTTAACTAGGATGATGCTAGCAAAGTAGGTATTTTTCTTCCCGATGAAGCCAACATTGATCAGTTTCTTGATTTCAAATGAAATGATTTTATGTCTAATTGATGCATCTAGGAGCTTGCTTGAGATTAGTAGTAGGCTCTATTGCTAGTTTATGGATCTATGAGCCAATCCATGCATCTCTTCATAACTCCATGCAAAGTCCTTAAACTTACCAATAGTCTAACTAAGTCATTGGTTTCATTTCATTCAACAAAGAACTAGTGTATGTCGAGTGTGGATCTTCTTCGCCCTAAGTTGATTTTCTGAGCTCATCGATGGTTGACTTGATCTCTTCTTTGAACTCGGTGCATCTATGTCTTCAAAATCATCTAAATCATATGAATTTTCTAAGCACTCCTCATATGAGTTAATGTGATTTTGAAAGAACCTATCAAATTCCAAATGATTGGTGATGACTAAACAATCATCATCATCGACTAGACCCACCATAAAAATCCTAGTCCCGGCCTTGATTGAGAGCTTTGCATTTGTTCTACATATTCTTTTGAAGTAGTCTGACTATGCTTTGACCAAGTATGTGGGATTAACCCTTCCTTGCTAAATTATGAACACAAGGCAAGTACCAATCAAAAGGTAATTCTATTAAATCTTTATATGAATCATCCTCAAGTTCTATATCAACTTCTTGACTTGAGGATGATGCTTCCAAAAAGAACCTCTAAGTCTTCACATGTGTGGATGACATAGGGGCTTCCTTAACTACCAAACCCTCAGCTTTTTGAGAGGAATGTGGGGTTAGAGCTAAGGTTCCCAGTTGATGCCTAAATATTTCACATATAGACTTGGATACAATTATGCTTTGCTTTTGAGCCCGATCTTCATCGTTATCTAGCTCAAGTGTCACCTCCAAGGGAATCTACTGTTGAGAAGAGTTGGCTAGTGTGCTAACCATACAAGGCTCATCTTATGAACTAGATTCTATGTCTATATGGATAGCAAGTGTACTCCTGGTAGTTGGGGCATATCTTCTATTGGATGACCAATAATGAGGTTTTCCACCCTTGGGACTGCCTCTGAACTAGCCTCTTCCTCTGCTTGGTGGAGGTCAGGTCATCCTACCCATATATTCGAATGGAGTAATGAACTATGGGTGGAATCTAATGTTAGGCACCACTTCCTCCTCCAAGTCTATTTCCACTCCATTTTATTTTCTTTTTCATTTTCCCTTTTATTTTCTTTTTCTTTTTCTTTTTCTATTTCTTTTTTTTTTCTTTTTCATTTTCTTTTATTTTTAAACTTTGGCCAAGTTCATGAGAATAGTCTTGCTGATTTTGAGGGAGTTAGTAAGCCGCATCCTCATATATGCGACCTCGTGAACTATAAATGACTTCAGATCTCCTTTGACATGGTAGACGATCCCACCTCTCACAAACTTCATACACTGATGTAGAGAGGATGGAACTATGTTGTTCTCATGCATCCATATTCTCCCAAGCAAAGAGTAAAAAGATGTATCTGAGTCTATAATGTGAAACTTGGCTTCGGTCTTCCAATTATCGATCTCCAAGGGCAACACTATGGAGCCTAAGGCCTGTTTACCTAGCTTTTGTAGTGCAGATTCAATCTTCCCATCTTGGACTTAAGAGTCTTCTAGACACTAAGAGTTCCCTAGTCATAAGACACTTCTAACAATTAGGTGAACACTTAACCTAAGCCTAAATACTTAGAAGGTTTAACTATAAGATTAAGTTATGCCTTAAGGATTAGGATAATCCACTTACCCTACAACCCAAATCCAATCCAAGTTCACCTTCTCAAACCAAATCTCAAGTTCAATTCAAACATCAAATTTAAATTCAAATCCAAACCTAAATTCCAAAGTCAAATGATTGAAGCCCATGATCAAATCCAAACTTGAAACCCTTCCTAAGCCATATGACCTATCCTATGGACTTAGCCAAATCATAATCCAAATCAATCCAAAATAAATTAATTTTCCATAATAAATTTATATCTTCAATCATCTTACCAAATATAAATATAATCTACATTCAAATGAACAAAACTAAATCAAACTAAATCAAATTAAATCAAACCCTTCCTAAGCCATATGACCTATCCCATGGTCTTAGCCAAATCTTAATCCAAATCAAGTTAAACTCAATGATTTTCTCATAAACCAACCATATTTTCAATCATTTTCACAAATTTAAATGAAATATACATTTAAATCATCAAAACTAAATCAAACAAAATCAAAATCCAAACCTAAGCCACATGACACAACTCGATGGACTTAGCCAAATTCCTTCATTCGAAAACCCAAATTCAATTGATTTTCTCATGAATCAATCATAACTTCAATCATATTCACAAATATAAATGAATTCTACAATCATAAAGCAAAACTAAATTCAACCCAAGTCAAACCTAACTTAATCTTTTTGACTTGAACTGTACAAATGAACCAAAACCTATTTGAACCCAAGCCAATTGTAATTGAATTCATATATCAATCCCAAATCCATATATAAACTCAACTAAATCAAACTCAACCCAAAATCAAGCCAACTAAACCCGATTAGTTCACTTGACCCAAAGTGGCCAATTTGACCTATTTTAGCCAAGTTCTAATCCTACATAAATTGGATTGAATCAAGCCTATTAAAACCCCCATCATGATTGTTGATCACCCTGGGTTGATCAATTATCAAAAATTGGGTCAAACCAAGTCAACTTCATCATTTGACCAAGTCAACCTCTTAATCCATATGAACCCAAACTAGCCAAATTGTAATCTAAGCTAAATCCATTAAAACCAATGATTCATGCCAAATCAAAATCAATATTTGAATATGACTTGACCTTCGATTGAGTTAAACCAAATCCAATTGGTCCTCTTGACTCAAGTTGACCCAAATTGACATAAAAGACCAAATTGGGTCAAATCAAAATGTAAACCAAATTGATTTCAATCAATGGTTCATGTTCATTCCAAATTGATTGTTGAACATGACCAAGGCCATGATTGGACCCAATTGACCTACTTAGCCCTTTAACCTAAAGGTTCAAGTTGGCCTAAATCAAAACCAAATCCAAATTAATTGAAACCAAAGCCTAAAATCATCTATAATTGGTCAACTAACCCAAGCCAACACCCAACCCAAGCCAATTTGGCTAATTTTGTCAAATTGGTCAACTTAATCCATTTGACCCAAATGAATTCAAATGAGCCAAAATCAAATCTAAGCCAAACTAAACCAAACCAATTGAACCAAAACATCCCAAATGATCATATGAACTTGTCCTAACCCTTGGTTTTACCCAATTTGACCAATTGGTCAACTAGACCCAACCTAACCCAATTTGACCAAAATGAGTCAAATTGAGCCAAACCTAACCAAATCAACTCCAATTGACTTGAAATTTGGGCTAACGCACTTTTGGATCATTTCAAATCTGCCCAAATCAAATCCAATACTAAATGATCATTCTACCCTTGGGTCAAGGGAATCACATGGGACAAATCACCCATTCTTGGCCACTTACTTGGTAATCTCCCAATGGTCCACCTAAGCACTTTGGACACTACCCAACCTTACCCAAGGGGTGGTTGGGTCAGCCATGACCCATGGGAGGTGAAATCACCGCACCCTCTCCATTACAACATTTAAAACCCATAGGACACCCATGATTCCTTCTTGGAAGCCACCTCCACACCTTCAACCAACCAACCCGAGCAAACTCACTTCCTCCCTTCCACCCATGACTCCCTGAGATGGTCGGATGGCCACTAGAAGCCAAACTTGATCCCACCGTCCAATCAATATGAATGGGGTTATACACCTCCCTCATTTCCACTCAAACACCTACAAAAAAAACATTCTTCAAAGCCCTGGCTACCCAAGACGATCTGTTAAATCCAATCCTTAAGCTCCCAAGCTCGTTCCTCGATTGAAAAATGCCATTCCCGGCCATCCCAAAACATGACACTCCCATTTCTGACCTAACTTCCTCATTTCTCCATCAAACTCAAATTAACTTTGCCCGTACCTTCTCTAGGCCTCATTGAGTAGGAATGAATCATCTCCCAAGCTTCTCAAGCATTGGAGGTGGGACTTCGATCAAAGCTGAGCTCCAAATCATTAGTTCATGACCTTCCAAGCGAACATCGAGAAATTGATCCAATTATTGCTCAATAGGGCTTCATCTTTACTAGATTAAGCTTCTTCAATTATTTGAGCCACTAATCTTGAGCTTCGGTGAGGTTGGCTTCCAAAACTAATCCTTAGCTAAAACTAGGTTGGAGAGTTTTGAAGAAAACTCGCATCTCGTGTGATCTTGACTATGGATCCCCTCCGATCGATGTTATGAAGGTGTGAGATCTTTTGGGAGTTGATCCGAGCTTAAGTAAGCTTGAATCAAGTGACCAATGGAGGACGGACTCCATTCTCCCTCACTCGCGTGACATTAGATCAGACATCATCCATTCTGCATGATCAGAACAGACGGTTGTGATTAAATCCACTAGACTGATCTGATTTAATCCTATTAAGATGTGGGATTAACCAAAGCCATCCAATCTTAGATTGGATGGTGGACAAAAAATGTGTATGCCGCCACCACTTAGGCACTGAGTTGGATAAGTTTTAAGTATCCAATGACCACATGAAAACCACAATCGACACCACATTAATAGGATTAGGCTTTAATTAGTTTATTTAATTAGTTTTAATGGCTGAAACTTCAAAAAAATCATAAAAATTCAAAGAAATAAAAAATAAATAAATTCACATTTTAAAGGTATTTTAAGAGAAATAATTAAAAATGATCTTTACCAATTTTGAATAGTAATAATTTTAAAAGGTTTAATTATTAAATTAGTTTGCTTAATTACTTGAGCAATTAATCCCAAATTTTATGAGTTAATTTAATGGGATGACCTCCCATGATTTTCTTGGGATTTATTGCTCACTTAATTAAAAAAATTGACTAATTAAACCTTAACTACTATTTTAAGTTAATTAATGATTTATTAACCCATGAATAGTAATAAATTAGTTAATTAAATTTATTAATCAATGTTCAACTGTAAGTGAACTAAGGAATAGGGTTAGGACCCCTTTCCCTAAGTTCATTATCCCTTTTTTAAAATAAAATTAATTAAGATTTAACTAATTAAATAAATCACTTAATCAAATTGAAATTATAATCACATCATACCTTAATTATTTAAATCATGGGGTAGATCTTTAGGTGTTTAATAACCTAAAAGAGTTTAATGAAATTATGGTTAGTCCACATGTAACCATATATTAATTATGTACCAATCTAATCAACTATTAATCGAACTACATTAGCCCCTTTTATTTCCTAGGATCATTGAAAGTTTATTTTCCATGCATATCATGTTGGCTCATAATTATTAGTTAATTTTAAGGTGACATAGGTAAGAATAATTAATTCATCTAATTAAGGGTTCAACTTAACTAAGCCATAAAATCAACTTAATTACATTTCCTTAAATTAGATCAAATCACTAATGTGGGAAAGGGTTTAAAATAAGAAGTGATGATTTCTCTTTTCCTCTTTAAATCAAATTAAATCAAAAACTTAATTAGAAAAAAATGCTTTGGTTTCTTCAAATAATTTTATTTGATTTGATTATCCTTAAGAACTAGTTTGGTTGAATGAATCACATTCTTATATTTGATTATCCTCTTTCCAAACATGTTAAATTTGGCATGTCATTTGAATTCAGGCATCCATCTTTTCAAAATCATGTAAAATAAAATTTATTTCCTTTATGTAAGCTTGCATGTGTTCATTTAATTTAATATACGTGTGGCTATTATCACTATTAAATCCAAATGTATTTTTCAAAAGCTTATAAATGAATAATAATATGTGTTATGATGCTAGTTATAAATAAATAAGAAATGCATGTGCTTATAGCTTAAGTGTATAAATGTTAAGTTCTCTTTCCTCTATTCATGTGTTGGTTTATATAAGATTGAATTGTAATGGGTATATAGTCTGGACATCTCGGAAACACAAGGCTTTAGCTAGCCAAGGAGGTCATTTGATTACCTCACTTCCCTCGTTTGTTACTTGGTTGATGAAATCGAAAAGAAGAAATGCTCAATCTAAATTTGTTCATTGCTAAAAAAAACCTTTAACATAAACCAAAAAAAATTAAATAAAAACCTAATCTAAACCTCAAAATAAAACCTAAACCATAAAACTAAAATAAAATTAAAACTAAACTAAAAAATAAACATAAACCTAAACATAAACCAAAAAAATAAACTAAAATAAAAAAACCTAAACTAAAGTAAATAAACCTAAAATAAATAAACTAAACTAAAAAAATAAAGAATAAACCTAAATGAAAATAAAAAAAATAAAATAAACTAAAATAAATAATAAATAAACTAAATAAACTTAAACATGCTAGTTTACTAAATTTTTTTTTAAAAAAAAATACTAAACCCTAAACCCTAAAACTTAAACACTAAATCCTAAACCACAAACCCTAAACTAAACCCTAAAACTAACCTAAACCTAAATCCTAAACCCTAAACCTACAACTTAAACCCTAAACCATAAACCCTAAACTAACCCTAAACCCTAAACCCTAAACCCCAAACCCTAAACTCTAAAAACCCTTAACCCTAAAGGTTAAACACTAAACCCTAAATCCTAAACCCTAAATGTTAAAACCCTAAATCTTAAACCCTAAAACCATAAACCTTAAACCCTAAACCCTAAATCCTAAACCCTAAAACTTGAAAAACCTAAACCTAAACTAAATAAAATCTAAAAGTAAAATAAATAAAAAAACTTGAACCCAAATAAAATAAAAAAATAAGATAAAATAAAAACCTAAATTAAAATCTAAACCTAAACTTAAAAATAAAATAAACTAAACTAAAATAAAATAATTAAAAACCTAAACTAAGCTAAAAAAAATAAAATAAACCTAAGAAAAAAATACCTAAATAAAATAAATACTAAACGTAAAATTAAAACAAAATAAAATAAAAATGAAATAAAAAACCTAAACCTAAAAAATAAACCTTAAAATAAAACCTAAAAATAAATAAATAAATAAAACTTATACCATAAAATAAAAAAACCTAAACCTAAAATAAAAATAAAATAAACCAAATAAAATAAAACTAAACCTAAACATAAAAAAAAACTAAACTAAAATAAGTAAAACCTAAACCTATACCTAAACCTAAACAAAATAAAATAAAATAAACTAAAAATAAATCTAAACTAAAAAATAAAACCTAAAAATAAACCTAAAACCTAAACCTAAAAAAATAAAAAAAAACCTAAACCTAAACCTAAAAATAAAAAATAAAACCTAAACTTAAAAAATAAAATAAAATACAACTCAACTAAAGAATAAACCTAAATGTAAACCTAAACCTAAAAGATAAACTCAAATAAAAAGCCTAAACTAAAATAAATAAACCTAAATAAATAAACTAAAGTAAACAAAAATAAAAAATAAACCTAAATAAAAATAAAAAATAAAGTAAACTAAAATAAATAATAAATATAGTAAATAAACCTAAACCTACTATTTTACTTAATTTATAAAAAAACTTTAAACCCTAAATCCTAAATAAACCAAAACCCTAAACCATAAACCTTAAACCCTAAACCTTAAACCTACAACCCAAAACCCAAAATCCTATACCCTACACCCTAAAAAAACCATAAACCCTAAACCCTAAACCCTAAAAACATAATCCCTAAAATCTTAAACCCTAAAACCTTAACCTAAACCCTAAACCCTAAACCTTAAACCTAAACCTCAAGTAACTAAATAAATTAAAAAATAAACGTAAACCCTAAAACCTAATAAACTTAAACCTAAACCTAAACCTAAACCCTAAGAATGGGAAGAACCTTGACGATAAACATCACTAACTACAGTAATAAGGAGGAGGTAGTGGTTATCAGTGGTCAAGCTGGTGGATATGGAGGTAGTAAAAAAGTGGATAAGAGTATGAGGTTACATATTGGAGGTGAAGGGAGAAAATATATAATATCCCACTACTCGAGATGGTTAAAACTAAGAAATTGAAGAAAATATCTTATGGAACAATGTTTTTATAGTAGATTAGTTATCTAGGGTTTTGATTTTCTCTAAATCTATGTCATCACTTGTGTCTTAGAAAACCTGTGTGTTACTTGATGAAATTGAAATGAAGAAATATTAAATATGAATTTGTTCCCTGTTAATAAAAAAAATCAAAAACCTTAAAACTTAAACTAAAACCTGAACCCTAAACCTAAAACTTACACCTTAAACCCTAAACCTTAAACCCTAAAAACCATAAACCCTAAACCCTTAACCCTAAACCCTTAACCTTAAAAAACCCTAAACCCTAAACCTTAAACCCTAAACCCTAAACCTTAAACCCTAAACCCTAAATCCTAAAACCTAAACCCTAAACCCTAAATCCTAATCCTAAAATAAACTAAAACCATAAACTAATATAAATTAACTAAACCTAAAAAAGCTAAACCTAAACCTAAAACTAAATAAACCTAAAATAAATAAATAAAACCAAAACAAAATAAAATAAAAAAATAAAATAAAATAAAAACATAAACTAAAGCCTAAACCTAACCTAAACCTAAATTTAAACCTAAACCTAAAAAGAAAATAAAATTAAAAATAATAACTAATTTAAAATATAATAAATAAAACCTAAACTAATCTAAAATATTAAAAACCTAAATAAAATAAAAACTAAACCTAAAATAAAAATAAAATAAACCTAATATAAAAATAAAATAAAAACTATATAAAAACCTAAACCTAAAAAAAATAAATTAAAAATAAACCTAAAAGAAATAAAAAATTTAAACCCTTAAAAAAACCTAAACATAAAATAAAAAATGAAATAAACCTAAACCTAAACTAAAATTACTTAAACCTAAACCTAAACCTGAAATAAACTAAACCTAAACCTAAACCTAAAATACTAAAATAAAATAAACTAAAAACAACCCTAAACGTAAACTAAAAAATAAAACCTAAAAATAAAACTAAAATGAAAACCTAAACCTAAACCAAAAAATAAAAAATAAAATAAGAATAAAACTAAACTAAAAAATAAACCTAAACCTAAACATACAAAATAAACTAAAATAAAAATCCAAAACTAAAATAAATAAAAATAAAATAAAAAAAACTAAACTAAACTAAATAAAAATAAAAATAAACCAAAATAATGATATAAAATAAAATAAACTAAAATAAATAAAAAATAAACTAAATAAGCCAAAACCTACTAGTTTACTTAATTTTAAAAAATAAAAATTAAATAAAGAAAACCCTAACCCTAAACCTTAAACCATAAACTAACCCTAAATCCTAAACCCTAAACCCTAAACCCTAAACTACAACCCTAAACTCTAAACCCTAAAACCCTAAACCCTAAACCCTAAACCCCTAAACCCTAAACCCCAAAACACTAAACCATAAATCCTAAACCCTATGCCCCGAACCGTAAACCCTAAATCCTCAACCCTAACCCTAAACCCCAAATCCTAAAAACTTAAAAACCTAAACCTAAACTAAAGAAAACCTGAAAATAAATAATAAAAAAACCTAAACCTAAATTAAATTAAAAAATAAAATAAATAAAACCTAAACTAAAACCTAAACCTAAACCAAAACCTAAAAAATAAAAGAAAAAAGAAAAATTGAACTAAAATAAAATAAATAAAAACCTAAACTAAACAAAAAAAAATTAAGCCTAAAAATATGAAACCTAAATAAAATAAAAACTAAATGTAAAATAAAAATAAAGTAAACCTAAAATAAAATAAAATTATAACTAAATAAATATCTAAACTTAAAAAATAAACCTAAAAATAAAACCAAAAATAAACAAAAAATAAAACCTTAACTAAACTAAACTAAAATAAATAAACCTAAGCCAAAACCTAAAATAAACTAAACCTAAAGCCTAAACTAAATAAAATAAAATAAACTAAAAATTAACCAAAACCTAAACTAGAGAATAAAACCTTAAAATAAACCTAAAATAAAGAACTAAAACCTAAACCTAAAAAAATAAAATAAAAACTTAAACTTAAACATGAAAATAAAAAATTAAACCTAAACCTAAAAAATAATATAAAAATAAAACTAAACTTAAAAGTAAACATAATCTTAAACCTAAACCAAAAAAATAAACTAAAATAAAAAATTTAAACTAAAATAAATAATCCTAAAATAAATAAATTAAACTAAATAATAAAAAATTAGAAAATAAATAAAATAAAAAATAAAAAAAACTAAATAAATAAAAAATAAATAAATAAACTAAATAAAAAACTTAGTTTACTTAATTTAAAAAGAAACTAAACTAAAACCCAAAATAAAATAACTAAACCAAAACCCTAAACCCTAAAAAATCCTAAACGATAAACCTAAAAAAAAAATCCTAAACAAAAATAATAATAAACCTAACCATAAAACAAATCCTACACCCCAAATCTACAACCCTAAACCCTAAACTCTAAGCCCTTAAACCCGAAGCCCTAAACCCTAAACATTAAACCCAAAACCATAAACCCATAAACCCTAAGTCCTAATCCCTAAACCCTAAATCCTAAATAGTAAACCATAAAACATACAACCCTAAATCCTAAACCCTAAACCCAAAACCCTAAACCCTAAACCCTAAACCCTAAACCCTTAAAACCTAAAAACTTAAACCTAAACAAAATAAAAAATAAAAATAAACAAAATAAAAAAACTTAAACCTAAATAATATAAAAAAGATAAAATATAATGAAAATCTAAACTAAAACCTAAACCTGAACCTAAACCTAAACCTAAACCTAAAAATAAAAAAATAAAGAAATAAAAACTAAACAAAGATAAAATAAATGAAAACTTAAACTAAACCAAAAAAATAAAATTAAGCTAAATATAAAAAGCCTAAATAAAATAAAAAACAAGCCTAAAAAAAAAATAAAATTAACCTAAAATAAAATAAAATAAAATAAAAACTAAATAAAAACCTAAACTTAAAAAATAAATCTAGAAATAAGACCTAAAAATAAATAAAAAATAAAACCTAAACACTACAACAACAACAACAACAACCCTTTATCCCACTAAAACATGAATCCTTCCTCCATTATGTCCATTATGTGTCAAATTCTCATTTAATTCAAGTATACTAAGGTCATTTTATACATCTTAACCAATATTTTTAGCTACCTCTACCTTTCTTAACATAAGACAAATCTAATGCATCTACTCCTAACTGATCATCAGACAATTTTATGTGGCCAAACCATCTAAAGCGACTCTCTAATCTTATTTGCTAAGAGCTACTCCAACTTTTAAACATACTCATTTTGCATTTTATCTCTAAGAGTAAACCACTCATCCACATGAGCATCTCTCATAATACTTAATAAAATAAATAAAAACTTTAACTAAAAAATAAAATAAAATTAACCTAAAAATAAAATAAAAACTAAACCTAAAATAAAATAAAATAAAAAATAAATAAAAACCTAAACCAAAAAAATAAATCTAGAAATAAGGCCTAAAAATAAATAAAAAATAAATGCTAAATACTAAACTAAAAAAAATCATATACCTAAAAAAAATAAGATAAAATAAACTTAAACCTAAAACTAAAATAAATTAAACTAAAATAAATAAAATCTATACCTAAACCTAAAATAAAGTAAACCTAAATCCTACAATAATAAAAATAAAATAATCTAAAAAAAAAAACCTAAACCTAAACTAAAAAATTAAAATTAAAATTTTCCTAAAATAAATAATTAAAACCTAAACCTAAAAAATAAAAATAAAAAATTAAACCTAAACCTAAAAATAAAAAATAAAACCCAAACCTAAATAATAAAATAAAAATAAAAATAAAACTAAACTTAAAAATAAACATAAAACTAAACCTAAACCTAAACCTAAAGATAAACGAAAATAAAAAATATAAACTAAATTAAATAATCCTAAAATAAATAAATTAAACTAAATAAAAAAAATAAACTTAAATAAAAATAAAATATAAAATAACTAAAATAAAGAAATAAACTATAAACTAAAAAAATTTTAAAAAAAAAATCTAAACCATAACCAAAAAAACTAAACCCTAAACCTAAACCCTAAACCCTAAACTAACAAACCTAAAATATTCTAAACCTAAACCTAAACCTTAAATAAAAAATAAAATAAAATAATAACCCTAAACTAACTAAACTATCCTAAACCTAAACCCTAAACCCTAAACCCTAAAGCCAAAACCCAAACCTAAAACTAAAACCCTAAACCCTAAACCCTAAACCCATAAACCCTAAACCTAAACTAAACCAAAACCTAAAACCTAAAACCATAAACAAATCTTAAAATCAAAACCCTAAACCTAAACCTAAATGCTAAACTAAACCCTAAAACTAAAACCTAAACCTAAACTAAATAAACATAAAACCTAAGCCTAAATAAGATATAAATAAAATAAAATAAAAATCTAAACTAAAACATAAATATAAACCTAAACCTAAAAAAAAATAAATAAAAAAAATAAAACTAAACTAAAATGCAATAAATCAAAACGAACTAAACTAAAAAAATAAACCTAAAATTAAACATAAATATTAAAACCCAAATGTAAAATAAAAATAAAATAAAAACTAAATGTAAACTAAAAATAAAAAAAACCTAAAATAAAATAAAATAAAAGATAAATAAAAACCTAAACCTAAAAAATAATCTTAAGAATAAAGCCTAAAAATAAATAAAAAATAAAACCTAAACACTAAACTTTAAAAGAAATCCTAAACCTAAAAAAGATAAGATAAAATAAACTTAAACCTAAACACTAAACTAAAATAAAATAAATCAAAACTTAAACTAAACTAAAAAATAAAATAAACCTAAAAATAAAAAACATAAATATAATAAAATCCAAATGTGAAATAAAAACAAAATAAAATAAAAACTAAATAAAACCTAAACCTAAAAAATAAACCTAAAAATAAAACCTAAAAAAATAAATAAAATAAAATTTAAACCCTAAACTAAAAAAAACCTAATTCTAAAATAAACCAAATAAAATAAACCTAAACTTAAACTAAAATAAACTAAACTAAAACAAATAAAACCTAATCCAAAACCTAAAATAAACTAAACCTAAACCCTAAACTATATAAATGAAAATAAACTAAAAATAATCATAAACCCAAACTAAAAAATAAAACATAAAAATAAACCTAAAATAAAAACCTAAAACCTAAACCCAAAAATATAAAACCTAAAACTTACACTTAAACCTAAAAATAGAAAATAAAACCTAAACCTAAAAATAAAACAAAAATAGAACTAAACTAAAAATAAATAAAAACATAAACCTAAACCTAATAATTAAACTAAAATAAGAAACCTAAACTAAAATAAATAATCCTAAAATAAATAAATTAAACTAATGAAAAATAAAAAGTAAACCCAAATAAAATTAAAAAAAATAAAATAAAATAAAATTAAAATGAAACTAAATAAACTAAACTATCGATTTACTAATTTAAAAAAAAACCTAAACCTAAACCTAAACTAAACCTAAATCTAAAAATCCAACCTAAACTAAACCTAACCTAAAAATCTAACCAACTAAACTCCTAACCTAAACCTAATCCAATCCTAAAACCCTAAATTAAACCTAAACTAACCTATATCTAACCCTAAACCCTAAACCTTAAACCTAAAACCTAAACCCTAAATAAAACTAAACTATAAACCTAAACCTAAACCTACACCTAACCTAACCCTAAACCCTAACCTAAACCTAAACTAAACCTAAACATTAAACCATAAATATAAACTAACCTAAACCCTAAACCTAAAACATAAAACCTAAACTAAAACTAAACTAAACCTAAAATATAAACTAAAATAAAAAACCTAAACTAAAATAAATAAAATAAACTAAATAAAAAAGCATACCTAAATAAAAATAAAATATAAAATAAACTAAAATAAATAAAAAATAAACTAAATAAACTAAACCCATCTTAATAATAAAAAAATAAACCTAAATCTGATCTAAATCCCAAATCCTAAACCTAATAACCCAAAATCCTAAAACCTAAAATAAACCTAAACCCTAAACCCTAAACCCTAAACCCAAAAAATAAACCTAAACCATAAATTCTAAATAAAAATATAAAAAAAATAAAATAATAATCTTAAATAATCCTAAACCCCAACCCTAAACTAAACCCTAATCTAAAATAACCCTAAACCTAAACCCTAAACTATAAAAACCCTAAACCAAAATAAACTAACCCTAAACAAAAAACCTAAACCCTAAAAGCCCTAAACCCTAAAACCTAAACCTAAACTTAAAAAATAAACTAAAATAAAAACCTAAACTAAAATAAATAATCATAAATTAAATAAAAAATCATACCTAAATAAAAAAATAGACTAACATAAATAAAAAATAAACTAAATAAACTAAATAAACCTAAACATACTAGTTTACTTAATTAAATGGAAAAACTAAACCCTAAATCCTAAGTCTTAAACCTAAAACCTAAACCCTAAAACTAACCCTAAAGCATAAATCCTAAACCTATAAATAAACCTAAACCTTAAAAAATCCTAAACCCTAAACCCTAAACCCTAAACCCTAAACTCTAAATAAATAAAATAAAAATAAAAAATAAAAAAACCCTAACCCTAAACTGTAAACCCTAAAACTAACCCTAAACCCTAAACCCTAAACATCAAACCTACAATGCTAAACCCTAAACCCTAAACCTTTAAACCCTAAACCCTAAACCCTAAACTCTAAATCCTAAACCCTAAACCCATAAACCCAAAACCTAAAACCCTAAACCCGAAAAACTAACCCTAAACCCTAAACACCAAACCCTAAACTCTAAACTCTAAATTCTAAACCCTAAAACCTAAAAACCTAAAACCCCAAAAACCTAAACCTAAACTAAATAAAACCTAAAAATAAAATAACATAAACCTAAACAAAATAAAATAAAATAAAATAAATTATAAACCTAAACTAAAACCTCAACCTATACCTAAAAATAAATTAAAAAAATAAAAACTAAAATAAAATAAAATAAAATAAACCTAAAAATAAAAAACCTAAATAAAATAAAACCCAAATCTATAATAAAAATAAAATAAAAACTAAATAAAAACCTAAACCTAAAAAATAAACCTAAAAAAAATAAATATAAAACCTAAACCCTAAACTAAAAAAAAACTAAACCTAAAATAAACAAAATAAAATAAACCTAAACCAAAACTAAAATAAACTAAACTAAAATAAATAAAACATAAACCTAAACCTAAAATAAAATAAACCTAAACTAAATAAAATAAAATCAACTAGAAATAATCCTAAGCTAGAACAATAAAATAAAAACCAAAAATAAACCTAAAATAAAAACCTAAAACCAAAATCTAAATTAATAAAATAAAAACCTAAATCAAAACCTAAAAATAAATAATAAAACATAAAAACTAAAACCTAAATAATAAAATAAAAATAAACATAAACCTAAACCTAAACCAATAAAATAAACTAAAATTAAAAACTTAAACTAAAAGAAATAAACCTAAAATAAAATAAAGTAAGCAAAATAAAAAATAAAAAAAAGACCTAAATAAAAATAAAAAATCAAATAAACTAAAATAATTAAAAAATAAACTAAATAAACCTAAACCTATCGATTTATAAAATTTTTAAAAAAAGAACCTAAACCATCAACCCTAAAACCTAAACCTTAAATACTAATCCCTAAACCATAAACCCTAGACCCTAAAACCAACCCTAAACCTACAACCCTAAACCTATATCCCTAAATCCTAAACCCTAAACCCTAAACCCTAAACCCTAAAACCCTAAACCATAAATTCTAAACTAACCCTAAACCCTTAACCCAAAAAACCCTAAAGCTTAAAGCCTAAAGCATAAAGCCTAAACTAACCCCTAAACCATAAGCTAACCCTAAACCCTAAACCCAAAAGCTTAAACACTAAACCCTAAACCCTAACCCTAAACCTTAAACCCTAAGACATAAAACCCTAAACCCCAAAACCATAAACCTTAAACCATAAACCCTAAACCCTAAACCCTAAACCCTTAAAACCTAAAAACCTAAAAACCAAAGCCTAAACTAAATAAAACATAAAAATAAAGTAAATAAAAAAACCTAAACCTAAATAAAATAAAAAAATGAAATATCATAAAAACATAAATTAAAACCTAAACCTACAAATAAAAAAAATAAACTAAAATAAAATTAATAAAAACTTAAACTAAACTAAAAATATAAGAAACCATAGAGTAAAAAACCTAAATAAAATAAAAACCAAACATAAAATAAAAATAAAATAAACCTAAAATGAAATAAAACCAAAACTAAATAAAATCCTAAATCTAAAAAAAAATAAACCTAAAATAAACCAAAAATAAAATAAAAATAAAACCTAAACCTAAAATAAAATAAAAACCTAACCTAAACCTAAAAAAAATAAACTAAAATAAAAACCTAAACAAAATTAAATAAACCTAAAATTAATAAACTAAACTAAATAAATTAAAAAATAAAATTAAATAAAAAATAAAAATAAAGTAAAATAAAAAAATATAAACTAAATATGCAAAATAAACCTAAACCAACCTGTTTACTTAATTTAAAAAAACCTGAAGCCTTAAAACCTAAAACCTAAAAAATCCTAATCCCTAAACACTAAAACCAAAAAAGCCTAAACCTTAAAAGCTTAACCCCTAAAACCCTAAACCCTAAACCCTAAACCCTAAACCCTAAACCCTAACGTTAAACCCTAAAACTTAAACCCCAAACCCTAAACTTAAACCTAAAGTGGCTAAATAAATTAAAAAATAAACCTAAACCCTAAAATGATCTAGACCTAAACCTAAACCTAAACCCAAAAAAAATAACCTTGATGGCGTGAACTTCATCATCAATAAGGCTCATCTAGATCTAAAGGCTAAAAGGTGTTATCATCTTGGGGATAACTAGGATATGGAGATGGTAGTAGAGGTGGTTATGGTAGGAGGAGTGATGGAAAAATTGTGGTGGTGGCGAGGGAGAGATTATATGATGGTAACTAAGAGGCCGGGAGATCCTATGGGAACTAGAGAAAATAAAGAAACCGATCCACCTACTATATGAACTTCTAAAGATGATTCTACTATAATTTGATTTGCTCTATGCATGCTCATTTTGATCTATGTCGCCACTTGTGTCTAAAAAACTTGGTGTGTTACTTGGTTGATGAAATAAAAAGAAGAAATGTTGAATAATTTGTTCTTGTTAAAAAAAAACCAAAATCCTAAACCCTAAACTAAAACCTAAACCCTAAACTAAAAAAAACCCTAAACCTAAAATAAAAATAAAACTAAACTAAACTTACACTAAAATAAACTAAACTAAAATAAATAAAACCTAAACCTCAACCTAAATTAAACTAAGCCTAAACCTAATCCTAAACTAAATAAAATTAAATAAACTAAAACTAAACCTAAAAAAAACTAAAAAAAATAAAACCTAAAAATAAACCTAAAATAAAAACCTAAAACCTAAACCTAAAAAAATAAAATAAAAACTTAAACCTAAACCTAAAAATAAAAAATACATAAAACTAAAAAATAAAATAAAAATAAAAAACTAAAAAATAAAAATAAACCTAAACCTAAATAAAAAAACTAGAATAAAAAACCTAAACTAAAATAAATAAACATAAAAGAAAATAAACTAAAAATAATCCTAAACCTAAACTAAAAAATAAAACATAAAAATAAACTTAAAATAAGAACCTAAAACCTAAACCCAAAAAAATAAAATAAAAAAACTTATTCTAAACCAAAAAATAAAAAATAAAACCAAAACCTAAATAATAAAATAAAATAAACAAAATAAAAAAAAAAATAAACATAAACTAAACCTAAAAAAATAAACTAAAATTAAAAACCTAAAATAAAATAAACTAAGCTAAACAAAAAAATTAAAAAAACCTAAATAAAAATAAAAAAATAAAATAAACTAAAATAATTAAAAAATAAACTAAATAAACCTAAACCTATCAGTTTACTTAATTTATAAAAAAAATTCCTAAGCCTAAATTAAATCCTAATAAACCTAAACCCTAAAAACCTTAAACTCTAACACTAAACCCTAAATATCCTAAATCCTAAATAAACCCTAAACCCTAACCCTAACCTAAATCTAAACCCTAAACCTAAACCCTAAAACCCTAAACTCTAAACTCTAAAACCCTAAACCCTAAAGCCTAAAAACCCTAAACCCTAAAACCCTAAACCCTAAACTCTAAACTAACCCTAAACCCTAAAGCCTAAAAACCCTAAACCCTAAAGCCTAAACCTTAAACCCTAAACTGACCCTAAACTTAAAGCTAACCCTAAACCCAAAACCCTAAATATTAAACACTAAACACTAAACACTAAACCTTAAACCATAAAGCATAAAACCTTAAACCCCAAAACCATAAACCCTAAACCATATACCCAAAACCCTAAACCCCCAAAACCTAAAAACCTATAAACCTAAACCTAAACTAAATAAAACCTAAAAATAAAATAAATTAAAACCTAAACTAAATAAAATAAAATAATAAATAAAATAAAACCAAAAATTAAACCTAAACTTAAACCTAAAAAATAAAAAAAATAAAAATAAACTAAAATTAAATTAATAAACTAAAAAACTAAACTAAAAAATAAAATAAACCTAAGAATAAAAAAAATCTAAATAAATAAAAGTAAACATAAAATAAAAATAAAATAAACTAAATAAACTAACACCTAAACCCTAAACCAAAAACATAAACCCTAAATTGTAAACCCTAAAAACCCTAAACCCTAAACCATAAACCCTAAACCCTAAACCCTAAACCCTAAAACCATAAACCCTAAATCCTAAATCTTAAAACTAAAACCCTAAACCCTAAACCCCCCAAACCCTAAACCCTAAACCCTAAACCATAAACCCTAAACCCTAAAAAGCTAAAATGCAAAATATAAACTAAATAAATCCTAAAAATAAAATAAATAAAAAACTTAAACCAAATTAAAATAAAAAAAAATTAAAGTAAAACCTAAACTAAAACATAAGCATAAACAAAAACAAAAATAAATAAAAAATAATAAATAAAAATTAAACTAAAATAAAATAAATAAAAACCTAGACTGAATTAAAAAATAAAAACCTAAATAAAATAAATACTAAACTTAAATAAAAATAAAATAAACCTGAAATAAAATAAAATAAAAATTAAATAAAAAACTAAACCTAAAAAATAAACAAAAAAGTAAAACCTAAAAATAAATTAAAAATAAGACATAAACACTAAACTAAAAAAAACCTAAACCTACAATAAAAATAAAATAAATCTAAACCTAGACTAAATATAATAAATTAAAGTAAAAAATAAACCTAACCTAAACTAAAAAATAAAACCTAAAAATAAACCCAAAATAAAAACCTAAAACCTAATCCTAAGAAAATAAAATATAAGCCTAAACCTAAACAAATAAAAAAATAAAAAAAATTAAACCCAAAAAATAAAATAAAAATAAAACTCAACTAAAAACTAAACCTGAATAATAAACTAAAATCAAAACCTAAACTAAATTAAATAAACTTAAAATAAATAAACTAAGCTAAATAAAAATAAAAATAAACTTAAATAAAAACTAAAATAGACTAAAATAAATAAAAAACTAAAATAAAGTAAATAAACCTATGCATAATAAAAAAACTTAAAATAAAAAAAAACTAAAAAAAATAAATTAAAAACTTAAACCTAAATTGATTAAATAAAATTTAAAACTAAAAAAAATAAAAACAAAATAAAAAAACTTAACCCTAAACCCTAATCCCAAAAACTAACCCTAAACCCTAAACCTACAACCCTAAACCATAAATCCCAAACCCTAAATCCTAATTCACAAACCCTAAACCCTAAACCTTAAACCCTAAAAACCTAAACCTAAACTAAATAAAACCTAAAATAAAATAAATAAAAAAACTTAAACCAAAAAATAAAAAATAAAAAATAAAACCTAAACCATAAAGTAAAAAAAAAAACTAAACCTAAAATAAATAAATTAAATTGAAACTTAAACCTAAATTGAAATAAACTAAACTAAAATAAATAAAACCTAAACCTAAACTAAACTAAACCTAAACCCTAAACTAAATAAAATAAAATAAAGTTAAAATAAACCTAAACCTAAACTAAAAAATAAAACCTAAAAATAAAATAAATAATAAAACCTAACTAAAATTAAACCAAAAAATAAAAAATAAAAAATTAAACCTAAGCCATAAAGTAAAAAAAGAACTAAACCTAAAATAAACAAAATAAATTGAAACCTAAACCTAAATTGAAATAAACTAAACTAAAATAAATAAATCCTAAACCTAAACCTAAACTAAACTAAACCTAAACCTTAAACTAAATAAAATAAAATAAAGTGAAAATAAACCCAAACTTAAACTAAAAAATAAAACCTAAAAATAAACCTAAAATAAAATCGTAAAACCTAAACCTAAAAAATAAAATAAAAACCTAAACCTAAAGCTAAAAATAAAAAGTAAAACCTAAACTTAAAAAATAAAATAATAATAAAACTAAACTAAAAAATAAACATAAACCTAAACATAAACCAAGAAATAAACTAAAATAAAAAGCCTATACTAAAATAAATAAACTTAAAAAAATAAACTAAAATTAATAAAAATAAAAAATAAATCTAAATAAAAATAAAAATAAAATAAACTAAAATAAAAAACAAACTAAATAAACATAATCCTCCTGGTTTACTAAATTTACAAAAAAAAAAAAATCCCAAACACTAAATCGTAAACCCTAAACCCTAATTCCTAAACTCTAAACTCTAAACGTACGACCCTAAACCCTTAACCCTAAACCCTAAGCCCTAAAAAACCCTAAACACTAAATCCTAAACCCTAAACCCTAAAAGCTTAAACCCTAAAACCCTAAACCCTAAACCCTAAACCCTAAACCCCAAATTCTAAACCCTAAACCCTAAACTTATAACCCTAAACCTATAACCCTAAATCCTAAACCATAAACCCTACACCCTAAAAAACCCTAAACCCTAAATGTTGAATCCTAAACCTAAACCCTGAAAGCATTAACCCTAAAACCCTAAACCATAAACCAAAAACCCTAAACCCTAAACCCTAAACATGAAACCCTAAACCCCAAACCTATACCTAAAGTAACTAAATAAATTTAAAAATAAACCTAAACCATAAAGCCTAATGAACCTAAACCTAAACCAAAAACTTAAGAATGGGTAGAACCTTGATGGTAGGAACATCACCATCCAGGCATAGTCTACATTTGGTGGTGGAGGTGAAGGTAGAGTTGGAGATTATCGCAGTGGTGGTGGGGGATCTGGAGGTGCTGGTGGATATAGAGGTGGTGGTTTGAGCAATGGTGGTTATGGAGGAGGGAGGAGCAACAACGGTTTATAGTCATGGTGGTTGTGAAGGGTGAGATCGAGGAAATTATGGTGGATCTCGCTACTCGAGAGGTCATGGTGGTTCTAATGGGAACTAGAGAAACTGAAGAACCACCGATCCGATCTACTGCTTATTGACCTGCGTCCTTATAGTAGAGACAGTTCTACTTATCTATAGTTTTTGATTTGTTGTATGCGTGCTCATTATGGATCCATGTCGTCACTTGTGTCTTAGAAAACTTGGTGTGTTACTTAGTTGATGAAATCAAAAAGAAGAAATGTTGAATCTGAATTTGTTCTTTATTAAAAAAATAAAAATGATAAACCCTAAACAAAAACTTGAACCCTAAAACTGAAACTTAAACCCTAAACCCTAAACCCTAAACCCTAAACTCTAAAAAAAATAAAAAAATAAAAAAAAACCTAACCTAAAACCCTAAAACCTAAAACTAAACCTAAACCCTAAACCATAAACTTATAATAAAAAACCTACAACCCTAAACCCTAAAAAACCTTAAACCCTAAAAACCCTTAAACCCTAAACCTTAAAAAACCTTAAACCCTAAACTCTAAACCCAAAACCCTAAACCTAAAATCATAACCCAAATCCCTAAACTGTAAAGCATGAACCCTATAACCCTAAGCCCTAAACTCTGAAGTAAACTAAATAAAGCTAAACCTATTGATTTATTAAAAAAAAAAATCCTAAACCCTAAATCCTAAACCTTAAACACTAAACCCTAAACCATAAACCCTAAACCCTAAACCCAAAACTTATGACACAAAACCTACAACCCTAAACCACAAACCCTAAACCCTAAACCCTAATGCCTAAAGCCTAAACTCTAAAAGCATAAACCCTAAAATGTTAAACCCTAAACCCTAAACCCAAAACCCTAAAACCTAACCCTAAACCATAAAACCTAAACCCCAAACCCTAAAAATAAACTTAAAATAACTAAATAAATTAAAAAATAAACCTAAAACCTAAAACCAAATAAACCTAAACCCTAAGAATGGTCGAACTGTGGAGACAGCATCACCGCCAACTAGGGACTAGATCCGGTAGTGGAAGGCTGAGGTGGTTAATAAAGTGTTGGTGGTAAATTTGGAGGTGTTGGTGGATATGGAGGTGTTAATCGAAGCAGTGGTGGTTATGGAGGCAGATCGAGCAAACATATTGTGAATGGTGACAAAAATACTAGATATTTTCATGCTTTAGTTAATAAAAAGAGAACTTTAAATAATATTCAAAAAACTAAAGATTACAATGGAGAATGGATTATGGAGAATAATGATATTAAGGATTTAGCCATTAATTACTTTAGAAATATGTGTAATAAGAGTTGCTCTAATGAAGCTATCTCTAAATCTCACTTGATTCCTTCTATTATAAATAATAATGATAATGATTTGCTTATTATTGTACTTAATGCAAAGGAAATTTTTATAGTTCTTAATGGCATGAACATAGATTTTCTTTCTAGTTCGGAGGGTTTCACTACCCAAATTTTTCAAAAATGATGGTTAATTATTAAAAATGATTTGGTAGAGGTTGTGGTTGATTGTTTTAATGGTAATCCTATTCCTAGATATTTTTCTAGCACTTCTATTATTCTCATACTTAAGAAAGATAATCCAGAATATTAGAGTGATTTTAGAGCTATTAGTCTTTGCACTTTCTTCAATAAGCTGATTTCCAAAATTCTAACCAACAAGCTCAGTCCCTTACTTCATAGAAATATCTCTCTAAACCAAACTAGTTTTGCTAGAGGTAGATCTATTTTTGATAATATTTTACTTGCTCACTAATTAATTCATGATTTAGACACAAGGACTAGAGGTTGCAACATTCTATTCAAATTAGATATTACCAAAGATTTTGACAATATCTCTTGGGATTTCCTTATCCATATTCTAAATTTATTTGGGTTTTTTGATAAATTTATCTTTCTTATTAAAAATTGTATTAATAATGCTTGGTTTTATTTTTTCTTAATGGGGAGGCCTTGTGCTTCTTTCCTTCTTCCCATGGCCTAAGATAAGGGATCCTTTATCTCTTTTATTTATTATTGTTGTTGAGTACTTATCTAGGAGTATCAATGATCTATTCTTAAACAATTATAGTATGTATTATAGAATTCTTGGTGGTCTTCTATTTCATTTAAGCTTTGTAGATGATTTAATTATTTTTTGCAATGCTGCTATTCATCATATCAAGAATCTCAAATTTTTTTAAAATAAATTTGGTAGAGAAAGTGGTCTATCTATCAATGATAACAAAAGCTATTTTATTACTTCTTCAAGCATAATCAATAAAATAATCAAATCATGCATATCACTTATCTTTATACTTCTTTTCTTTAAAGGTCCAAAATGATCCCATCTTTTTGATGAGTTAATTCAAAAAAATTAAATAAAATTTCTATTTGGGGATTTCATTTACTTTCCTTTGGTGGGAGCTCACTATTCTTAAAGCACTCTTAATTCAATGCCTCTTTATTTGATTCAAACTATTATCCCCACTAATGCTACTCTTATCGATTGATGCTTAATAAATTTTTTGGGGATCCAATAACTACTAAAATAATGCATTGGACTTCCTAGCATAAATGTTGTGGTCCCTTGGGTGAAGGTGGTCTGCAAACTGATTTGTGAAGCTATTACTACCTTCTCTCATAAGCTCTGGTGGAATTTTAGAAAGAATGATAACCTTTGTGCTAATTTTATGATGAAATAATATTGCCAAGGTAAACACCCTCTTATCTATGCTTATAAAGTTGGTGACTCTCTAGTTTGGAAAAGGCTTTGCTCCATTAAATAGGTTGTTGAACCCTTAATATCTTGGGGTATTCATTCGAGTTCTTCTTTCTTTTGGCAAGATAATTGGATTGGCAATGTCTCTATTTACTCCCTTATCTACCCACTCTACTCTACATCTATCAAAGTTAACTTTTTTGGCATAATAACACTTGGAATGAAAACAAACTTGAGAATTATATTCTATTTCTCTTTTAGATAACTTTAGAAATATCCCTATTTTTTCTAACAAACCAATTCTCTTTAAGCTTTCTTACAATGGTGATTTTGTTTATAAAGAGGTTTGGAATTTTATTAGAGATAAGCAAAACTCCTAATTTTTCATTAAACTTTGGAGCAATATCATTCCCATTTCTTATTCGTTTTAGCTTGGAGGATTTTGAATAACTTTATTCTGTGGACTCTTTGCTCTAGAATAAAAGGTTTTATTTGCATTCAAAGTGCTATTTTGCTTTCATATTGAAAATGTTAATCATGTTTTTTTCAATGGTGGTATTACTTCTAAATTATGGTTATGGTATGATGATTTATTTAATACTAACTACTTTCATGGTTCTCTTTCCATATATCAACTTCTTGAAGTCTGTTTCTAAAAATTTGTGAAAGGTCATATCAAAGTTCTAGTTGCTATTACCCTTTTCTGGTTCATCTGGATGGACATAAATGATTCTAAATATCGTGGTATTCCTATGATCCATAAAAGGATCTTAGCTAGAAGCCAAAGAAAAATTCATGCTTTGTTTAATGCCAATCTTATTAGTAACATTCATTTTAGAGGCTATAAATTTATGGCTAAAACTTGGGTATCATTTTGCCTGATGTTGACTCTTATAAAAGATCTAAGATTATCCATTGGATCAAACCCAAAGAAAATTTGATTAAAGTGAATGTTGATGGTTCTATTGCTTCCAATAAACATGGCTATGGTGGTATTCTTAGGGATTCTAAAAGTATATTTGCCTACCCTCTTAAAGCCTATTTTATTATCTATGCTGAGCTTATGGCTGCCAATAAAGCTATTGAAATTTGTTTGAATAAAGGTTTTCTCAACATCTAGATTGAAGTTGATGCACTCTTGCTTCTTGACATGCTAAATGCTAATAGAACAGTAATTGCTTACTTATTTTATCTTCTCAATCATACTAAAAATCTTCTTACATAAGTTTGTTATAAAATTTCCTATATCCTTCGTGAAGGTAATGCTTATGCTGATTTCTTGGCTACTTTAGGTGCCAACTTATCTGATTTCACTTTATTTGACAATCAAAATTTGCCTAAACTTTTAAGGTGTTTGGTCAATCTGGATAACACTAGATTACCTTATCTCAGATTATAATTTTCTTAGCTTGGTTTTTTCAATTTTGTTTTGATGAGCCATTGCTTTTGGTTCCCCTTTGTTAAACCCTCTTTAGGTTGTGTCCATTTGCTTATTTTCACTCTTGGGCCTTTTTTGTTTTGAGTTGCTTTTGGGGTGGTTCCTATTTTTTTTTTTTTACTGGGTTGTTATGGTTTCTTGACTTTGTGGTACTTGTTTGCCGTGGGTGATTATTATTGCTTGGTTGTTTTGGTGACCTTCATTTGGGTGGTGGCTTTGCCTGCTATTTTCTATATGGGGTTTTCCATATCTCTGGGCTGGTTGCTTCTTTAACTGAGTTGGATTTTTTGCTACTGTGGTGGTTGGCTAGGTGGCATTGTTGGCTGGCTAGGTGGGCTAGCTGGGTTTGTTGGCTGGCTGGTTGTGTTGGTTGGTTATTCACTTTTGTTGGTGGCAAATAAGAGGAGATGTTGGTGGTCTAATTTTGGATTAGATTTGGCAAGGTGGAGGTTATTTGTTGACTATTATTTCTTTTTTTTTTGTAGATTTGATTTTGGTGGTCAGTTTTGATGGTTTGGGTTTGTTTCTTTTGGTTGTGGTTTCGACCTCTTCCTGTAATTGTCTTCCCCTCTTGGTTGTAGCTGCTTTTATTTTTGTTGTTATTTTAGGTTGGCTGGTTGATATTTCGGCTATTGTTTTCTTTGAGATCTGACTTGGTTTGGTGTATTGGTTCCTAACTTGGCTATGGTTATGATGCTTGCACTCATTGATATTTCTCCTCCTTTTTGCTGTTGGCTTTGGTAGTGTTCCTATTGTATTACTGCTGCTCCTGATGGATGGCATTTAATCTATCTTATTGGTCTTTGCATGATTTAGTTTTTGTCTAGCTATTCACTTCACCTAGATTAGAATTTATACTGCTTTGGTTGGGTTTGGTTGATGCTACTATTTACTTCTACACTTCTCTTGGTTATCTTTGGTGGTTTTGGCATGATGGATGATGTTGGTCTTTTCACTGATTTCAATTTTCTACTGCTGTGGTGATTCGCTGGGTTGGTTGGCTATTTTGGCTAGCTGGGATGGATGGATGGGTGGCTATTTTGGCCTTTCTTTCTTGCTCTATTGGTGACATCTTTGGTTGCTCCTCTATGGTTCTCCTCTCTTGGCTATTCTTTGCTTCCCTTTTAGGTTTGGGTGATAGCCTTTCCTACTTGCTTGTGGAGGACATGAGCTCTTGTGTTTTTTTATTTTTGGTCTTGGTTTTCTCTAGTTTGTGTTGTTAAGGTCATGATGCTTGCTCCCTTTGATGTTCCTATTACTCTTTGGTGGTGGCTTTAGTGGTGTTCCTATTGTACTGCTATTGTCCCTGATGGTTGGTTGATTTTTTTCCTTATTGGGCTTATTTGTTTTGGTGGCTTTGTGGTTGGCTATTATGTCTGCTGCTTGGAGGAGTTTGCAGCCTTGCAAGATGATGGACTTGGGATGATGGGCTAAAAGAGGTATGCTGGAAATGATGGCCTTGATGTTTCCCTCTATCTTCTAGTAGCACTATATGTAATTGCAACCCTTCTTGAAGTTTGGATGCTTACATATAGTGTTGCTCCTTGAGATGATTATGTAGCCTCCTTTTCTTTACTTTGCTCATCCTTTTCTTTGCTCTCATTGTAATCCTTTCATTAGTATGTTGTAGTCCAAGGAATCTTGGATGGATCTTATGTATCACACATGGATCTATTATTGTTGCATTTGGTTTTGCTTTTTTTTCCTTATTATTGTAATAGTTAGGGTTTATCTCTTATTTATCTCTTTAGATTATTTGAGCATTAAATTTACCTCTAAGGACTTGTACTTTCTTTATGGCAATAAAATTCCCCTAATTTCCTAAAAAAGAACCTAAGAATGGGCGAGAACCTTGATGGCGCAAGGAAAGTGAAGGTGGACGAGGTGGTTAACATAGTGGTGGTGGTGGATCTGGATGTGCTGGTGGATATGGAGGTGATGGTCGGAGCAGTGGTGGTTATGGAGGCGGGAGGAGCGAAGGAGGTTACAGCTGTGGTGATGGAAAAGGGAGAAATCAAGGATATGATGGTGGATCACACTGAGAGGCCGGGGTGGTTCTGATGGGAATTAGAGAAATTGAAGAATGGTCGATCCAATTTACTGCTTATGGAATTGTGTCTTTACAGTAGAGACAGTTCTAGTTATCTAGGGTTTTTGATTTTCTCTATGTGAGCTCATTTTTTATCTATGTTGTCACTTATGTTTTAGAAAACATGGTGTGTTACTTGGTTCATGAAATCAAAAAGAAGAAATGTTGAATTTGAATTTTTCTATATTAAAAAAAACCAAAAATCCTATCTCTTTAACCTAAACCCTAAGCCCTAAACCCTAAACCCAAAATCTTAAACCCTAAAACTAAACCCTATACCCTAAACCTTAAACTGTAAAATCCTAAACCCTAAACCCTACACCCTAAAACCTAAACCCTAAACCCTAAACCCTAAACCCTAAAAAAAATAATAAAATAAAATAAACAACCCTAAATCCTATACTAACCCTAAACCCTAAACCTTAAACCCTAAAAAGCTAAAAACCTAAATCTAAAGTAAATAAAACCTAAAAATAAAATAAATAAATAAACCTAAATTAAAAGAAAATAAATAAAATGAAAAGAAAATAAAAACTTAAACTAGAACCTAAACCTAAACCTAAACCTAAACCTAAAAAGAAAATAAAATATAAAATAAAAACTAAACTAAAATAAAATAAATAAAAACTTAAACTAAACTAAAAAATAATAAACCTAAATAAAATAAAAACTAAACCAAAAAAATAAAGCTAAAATAAAATTAAATAAAAACATAAATCGAAAAAATAAACCTTAAAATAAAGCATAAAATGAATTAAAAAAAAACTAAACCCTAAATTAAAAAAAAACCTAAACCTAAACTCAAATAAACTAAACTAAAATAAATAAAACCTAAAATAAACTAAACCTAAATCCTAAATAAATTAAAATAAACTAAAAATAAACCTAAACCTAAACTAAAAAAATAAAACCTAAAAATAAACCTAAAATAAAAAACCAAAAACCTAAACCTAAAAAAATAAAATTAAAACCTAAACCTAAACCTAAAAAATTAACTAAAATAAAAAACCTAAACTAAAATAAAAAAACCAAAAATAAATAAACAAAACTAAATAAAAATAAACCTAAATAAAAATAAAAAAATAAAATAAATAAAAAATTAACTAAATAAACTAAATAAACCTAAACCTACTAGTTTACTTAATTTAAAAAATTTAAAAAATTTAAAAAAATTAAAAAAAAACCTAACCCTAAACCCTAAACCCTAAATCTTGAAACCTAAACCCTAAACCCTAAACCCTAAACCCAAAACCATAAACCCTAAACCCTAAAAATAAAAATAAAACCTAAACCTAAAAAATATAATAAAATTAAAACTAAATAAAAAAGTAAACCTAAACTAAACCTAAACCTAAAAAATAAACTAAAATAAAAAACCTAACTAAAATAAATAAACCTAAAATGAATAAACTAAACTAAATAATAATAAAAACATACATAAATCTAAATAAAAAAATAAAATAAACTAAAATAAATAAAAATTAAACTAAATAAACCTAAACCTATGAGTTTACTTAATTTTAAAAAAATCCATAACCCTAAAATCCTAAACCCTAAACCCTAAACCCTAAACCGTAAACCTTAAAACCCTAAACCCTAAACCCTTAAGATTAAACCCTAAACCCTTAACCATAAAAATAAAACCTTAAATCCTAAACTACCCCTAAACCCTAAACCCTATAACCCTAAACCCAAACCCCTTTCTCCCCTCGACCGCTCTCTCATTCTCTAGAGATTTTTGAATCCCTCTTGGTGGCACGTCCCCGATTGGGATTAATTTGGCTTTAGCCTTAATTTTAACCAAATTCAAAGGCTTGAATGACATCTGGATGTTCGCATGATGCTTCATCATTGATCATGGTCTGTGTGTTCTATTCTCCCAGTTCATCTCAAATTATGGATGCCTGTGGCATCCGACACTTTGGGGCTTGGCTAATGCTACTTCTACTAAAATTTTAAGGAAGACTCTAAGACTCTCCTCTGATTCGTTAATCTCATTTTGATGTCTTTTAGAGGTTTGTTGACCATAATGTATGTGGATGTTGAAAAGCTGGCAAAAACATTTGAATTTTTCTTGTCGGTAAATTTGCTTTGTGTCATCCGAATTTGGATAAGATCTATTTTTTTTTTCATAATCTCAAGCTTACAGGTGCTTTCTCGATTGGTCTTATTGACCCTCAGCATATCCTGATTCAACTTTCTAATGATCTAGATTATTCATGTATTTTTTCACATCATTCTTATTAGGTCTTTAATTGTTAAATGCATTTGTTGAAGTGGTCATTCCTCACTGACATTAAGGAAGGATCTCCTATTGTCCCTGTGTGGTTATCTCTTCCTAAAATTTGCATTCATTTTGTTACCCATCATGTGCTTTTTATCATTGGGGCTTTATTTGGTCAGCCATTGCAACTAGACCAAGTGATCGCTGAGCGATATTACCCTTCTATGGCTCAGATCCTCGAGGAATTTGACATAACTAAAAAATACTCTAAGGAAGTTTGGATTGGCTCCAAAAAATATGGGTATTCGTAGAAGGTTGAATTGGAGAACCTTCCAATTTTTTATTCCCACTGTAAAATTCATGGTCATCACAATTCATAATGTTTTATTCTCTATCCCCACTTTAAAAAATGAAATCCTCTTAAAGAGAAAAAAAATGAAATCCTCCTAAAGAGAATGTTGTTCCTACCTATAAGATGATCCCTACTTATGTTCAAAAATCAGCCTCAGATCCTAAGAATGGTAAGAAGGCTATTATTGAGGTTGATTCCTTGGTTATCGGGGTTAATCCTATTGAACAAGTTTCAGCTCCTACTATATATATAAATTCAATTAATTTTCAAAATAGGAAGGATGATTTACCTCTTTTTCCTTCTTTGAATTTGAAAATTTCTAATGCAGAGAATAATAAATTTTCAAAGTTTTTGAAAGAGGATTCTATTTCCTTTAATTCTATTCTTAGATCTATGCCAGCTTTGATCGATGAAAATGAATCTTTTAATGAAGATTTAAATGATGTCGAGCATGCTGAAAATATTTTTGATCCAAATTTAACTGCTTGTGCTTTAAATGATTCTAAGTCATCACCGTCTATCATTTCTAATCTTGATATTCATGTTAATCCTACTTTTCAACTTAATATCAATTTGGAAGAGGGTGAACTCCCCTCCAACCACTTAGAGAATTCTCCTAAAATTGTGACCAATGTTACTAAATCTCACTTGGATGACGACTCCAGGGAAAAAATGGTTTTCAAACTTATCATGCTAAAAAGAAAAAGTGTTAAAACTTACTCTCCCAAATTGTCCAAAACACTAGATATGCTCTCACTCACTTAATTAACCTTTGCTTAACTCATTTTTATTTTACTTATGTTTAATTTTCTTATTTGGAATGTTTGAGGGATTGGTACCCTCTTTATTCATAATCATATTAGAAATCTTTGTCGCAATCATAATATTTATTTACTTATTATTCTAAAGTCTCTTATTCATACAAAAAAATTAACCATGTTGCTAGAATGACCAGCTTCAATAAAATTTTCTATAATGTTAGTAATAAGATTTTGTGTTTTTGGAATAATTTCATTGAGGTTCTATTATTGATGATTTTCAACAAGTTGTCAATGCTCAAATCTCTTATGGTGACTATTGTGTTTTGGCTCTTTGTTTATGCATCCTATAGATCCGGTAGAAATCTTCTTTGGGATAATTTGAGGAATTTTGCTACTTCAGTCAACAAACATTTGTTTATGGGTGGTGATTTCAACACTATTTTATTCTCTTCTGAATGAATTTATGGGTACTCTCCCAATATTCATTCCATGGAAGATTTTTCCAATATGATCCTCGATTGTAATTTGATTAATATTGGCTTTAAGGGTTGTAATTATACTTGGCAAAACTCTAGACTTTGGCAAAGGTTGGACTGGATTCTTTTTAATACTCATTGGATTACTCAATGGCCTATTACTTATGTTGATCATTTAAGTAAAACCTTGTTTGATCATGCTCCTCTTTTGGTTTCTATTAAAGATAATTCTAATAGATTACATAAATCCTCTCCTTTTAGATTTTAGAACATGTGAATTCAGCATATTGATTCTTTTGATGTTGTGGCTAATAATTGGAAAGCTTGTTTACATCCTGATAATTTGTTTATGGGGATGAATAGACTTTGGTTTAAACTTAAAAGACTTAAACAAAATTTGGGTTGGTGGAATAAGCATTATTTTAATAACCTTTCTACAAATATTAAAGATATGGAAGAATTATTTTGTGATCTTGAAATCTCTGTTATGTCTGATCCTTTTAAGACTAAGGACTTCACTGAGGTGAAAGACAAACTTGTTAACTTCCAAAATATGGAAGAGACTTACTTGTGCCAAAAAGCTGCTAGTAAGCATATTGCGGATGGTGATAGGAATACTAGGTATTTTCATACTTTAGTTAATAAAAAGAGATCTTCAAATAATATTCAAAAAATTAAAGATGACAATGGTGTTTGGATTATGAAGAATAATGATATTAAGGAATCAGTTATCAATTACTTTAGAAATATGCTTAGTAAGAGTTGCTCTAATGAAGCTATTTCTAAATTGCATTTGATTCCTTCTATTATTACTAATGATGATAATGATTTGCTTACCATTATGCCTAATGAAGATGAAAATGTTGCAAGTCCTTAATAGCATAAATATAGATGTTATTGCTGGTCTAGAGGGTTTCACTACTCAATTTTTCAAAATATTGGTTCAACAATAAAAATGATTTGATTGAGGTTGCAGTTGATTTTTTTAATGGTAATCCTTTTCCTTGATATTTTTATGGTAATTACATCATTCTCATACCTAAGAAAGATAATCTGAACTATTGAAGTGATTTTAGACTTATTCATATTTACACTTTCTTCAATAAGTTAATTTCCAAAATTCTAACCAACGGCTTAGTCCTTTACTTAATAAAATTGTCTCTCTCAACCAAATTGGTTTTTGTTAGAGGTAGATCTATTTGATAATATTTTACTAGCCCAAGAATTAATTCATGATATTGATGCCAAGACAAGAGTTGGCAACATTCTTTTCAAAATAGGTATTACCAAAGCCTTTGATAACATTTCATGGGACTTTCTTTTCCATATTCTAAATTTATTTTGCTGATAAATTTATTTATTTAATTAAAAATTATATTAATAATGCTTTATTTTTGATAATGCTTAATGGTGAAGCCTTGGGTTTATTTCCCTCTTCCCATGGCTTAAGAAAAGGGGATCCTTTATCTCTTGCTTTATTTATTATCGTTGTTGAGAACATATCTAGGATCATCAATGATTTATTCTTTAATAATCCTAATATATACTATAGAACTCATGGTGGTCTTTGTGTTTCCAATTTAAGATTTGGAGATGATTTCATTATTTTTTGCATTGCTTCTTTTCATCACATCAAGCATCTCAAGTAATTTCTAAATAAATTTGGTAGAGAAAGTGGCCTTTCTATCAATGATAACAAAAGCTATTTTATCACTTCCTCTCATATCACCAATAATAAAATCAATCAAATCTTGCATATCACTAATTTTAAACATCAAAACTTACTTCTAAAGTACTTAGGTGCTCCTCTCTTTAAAGGCTCGTAATGATCCCATCTCTTTGTTGAGCTAATTTAAAAAATTTAAATTAAATTTCTATTTGGGAATTCCATTTACTTTCCTTTGGTGGTAGGCTACATTTCTTAAAAGCACTCTCAATTCAGTGCCTCTTTATTTGATTCAAACTATTATCCCCACTAATGTTACTCTCATCAAAATTGATCGCTTATTTAATAAATTTTTTGGGGCTCCAATAACTGTACCAAAAGAATGCATTGGACATCTTGGCATAAATGTTATGGTCCTTTGGGTGAAGGTGCTCTAGGTTGCAAACCTATTTGTGAAGCTATCTCCACTTTCTCTCATAAGCTCTGGTGGAATTTTAGAAAAAATGATAGCTTTTGGGTTAATTTTATAATGGAAAAATATTGTTAAGGTAAACACCCTCTTATCTGTGCTTATAAAGTTGGTGACTCTCCAGTTTGGAAAAGGCTTTTTCTTCATTAAATGGGTTGTTGAATCCTTAATATCTTGCGTATTCATTCGGTACTTCTTTCTTTGGCAAGACAATGACTAGCAATGGCTACCATCCTTTTATCTACCCACTACTACTACCAAAGTTAACTCTTTTGGCTTAATAATAATTGGAATGAAAGTAAACTTGATTATTATATCCCTATTTCTCTTTGATAATTTTGAAATATCTCCATTTTTCTAACTAACGATCAAATTTTTTAAGCTTTCTTATAATTGTGATTTTGTTCTTAAAGAGGTTTGGAAGTTTATTAGAGTTAAGCAACCCTCCAATGTCTTTATTAAACTTTGGAACAATATCATTCTCATTTCCTATTTTATTTTAGCTTAGAGGACTTTGAATAACTTTATTCCTGTGGACTCTTTGCTCTAGACAAAAGGGTTATTGACCATTAAAATGTTATTGTTGCTTTCATATTGAAAATGTAAATCATGTTTTTGTCAATGGTGTTATTGCTTCTATATTTATGGATTTGGTATGATGATTTATTTAATACCAATTATTTTCATGGTTCTCTTTCTTTATATCAACTTCTTGAAGTTTGTTTCAAATAAATTGTGGAAGGTCATATCAAAGTTTTAATTGCTATTACTCTCTCGATTTTTTCTAGTTGGATAGAAATGATGCTAAATATCCTTATGATGAACCATAAAAGGATCCTGGCTAAAAGTAAAGATAAAATTCATGCTTTGTTTAATGCCAATCTTATTAGTAACATTCAATTTATAGGCTATAAATTTGTGGCTAAAAAATTGAGTATCACTCTGCCTGACTTGGACCCTTATAAAGGTGCTAGGATTTTCCATTGGATCAAACATAAAGACAACTTGATTAAAGTGAGTACTGATGGTTTTGTAGCTTCCAATAAATATGGCTGTGGTGGTATCCTTAGGGATTCTAAAGGTGCTATCATTTGTGCTTATGCCTATCATCTCAAAGCCTATTCTGTTATTTTTGCTGAGCATATGGTTGTTAATAAAGCTATTGAAACTTGTTTGACTAGAGGTTTTCTCAACATCTGGTTTAAAGTTGATGCTCTCCTACTTCTTTACATGTTTAATTCCAATAGAATTGGGAATGCTAACTTATTTTATCTCCTTAATCATACAAAAATATTCTTTTTCAAATGGGTTTTAAAATTTCCCACATCCTTCATGAAGGTAATGCTTGTCCTGATTTCCTGGCTAATTTAGGTGCCAACCTAAGTGAGTTCACTTTATTTGACAACCAAACCTTGCCTAGACTATTAAGAGACTTGGTTAATTTGAATAATATTGGATTACCTTATCTCAGATTATAATTTCTTAGCTTGGTTTCTTTTGTGTTTATTTTTGATGAGCCTTTGCTTTTGTTTTCCCTTTATTAAACCCTCTTTAGGTTGTGGTTATCAACTTATTTTCTCTTATTGACCTAAGTTGGGTTATGTTTTTGATCTCTTACTTTTGGATTATCCTAGTTTTTACTATCTGGTGGTTATTGTAAGTGCAGCCTAGGTTGTTCTGGTTTTTTCAGCTTCGTGGCATCTATCTATCTAGCTGGGTGGTTAACACAATTTTCCCGTGGGTATTTTTTATATCCTCCTTTTGGGTTGTGGCTATGGCTGATGTAGGTTTTTCTTTCTATATGGGTTTTACCTTTTTTTTGGGCTATGTTGTTTTTGCTAGGTTGGTTGGCAGGTTTGGCTAGTTCGGTTATTTGGATGGCTCATGCTTTCTTTCATTTTTTTTGTTGTGACTGGGGATTGTTGGTGGTTTATCTCTGGCTTGATTTTGGCATCATGGAGGTTGTTGGTTGGCTATTATTTTTTTTTGTTTTGTTGACTGGGGCTTGGTGGTCATTTTTGTTGATTTTGTTTTATTTTTATTGTTGTTATGGTTTTAACCTCCTCAGATTGGCCTTCTCTTTTTATACAACTTTAGGTTTGGGTATTATCTTGGATTGGCTAGTTGAAGATTATTTTGGGTTGTTAGTTGCTTAGGTGCCTTTATTGTGTTCTTATGGTTGGCTTGTAGTAATCTTAGGCTTTGTACCTTTTCATCTTTGGCTTTTCTACTTGGATTGGATTTTCTTTTTCCTTGGTTGGGTTTGGCAACTGTTGTCTGCTTCTACCCTTTCCCTAGCTGTCTTGCATGATTTTGGTTTGATGACTGTTGTTGGTCTTTACACTAGCTTGGGTTTCTAAGTTGGCTTAATGAGCCTCATGTTCAATCCGATCAATTTTGATGATAACAAATGAATGTTTGGATGTTCTAATGAATGTTTTTATGTTTTTCAGATATATCAATTGCTAATTACATATCCAATACATCTCATAATATGTTTGAGGAAATTGCAAGAGTAGAAAAATGAAAGATAGATCAAAATGGATAATGTGAAGCTCAAGATATAATATTTTAGGTTATATGCATTTAGAACTATCTTAGAAATTTATATGAGTTCATTGGCATGAATTAATTTACTCACAACTTAACATATTATTTTAATTAGGTTAATTTATATAAATCTCTATCTAATTAACATTCAATTATATGTTTCATACATAGCATTTGAATTGTCAAAATAATAAATGATAACAAATTATGACTATTAAGTGTAATTATTTTATTTACTTAATATAATTAAATATTTTAATTTAATTTGAAGGTTATATGATAACTAACATATGCATGATTATATATAAATTGTATCATAATATTTAAATATCATATTTCAAAATTAGCAAAAATATGTGAAATTTTGTATTTTAGCCAAAGTCATTTTATAATCAAGGAATTTATATCAGATTTCTTCTCCAAAGGATTCTTTGGATTCTTTTCCTTTAATTTGATAGGTTACATGACCCACATTTGATTAAAATTGAATTTATTATGACTTTTCAAACATTAGCTGATTTTAATAATGAATGCATCCTACATGCTTTGGATATATTAAGAGCCATATTTGATTATTTTTGACTTGCCCATGTGAATAGCCGAATTTTGGCTGCTTAAATTTAATATTTATTTAATATAAATTATATTTTTATGAAATATTAAATTATTAGCTGATAACATGATGTTGGAATAATATATATTTTTGAAATAATTCAAAATGACCTTCTTGCCTATAAATAGCCTTCATTCTCTTCATGAAAGTATTCTCCATTCAAAATTCAATATCTCTTGATCAAATCTAAGAGAAAATTTCTTAGATTTTCCTTCCAAGTGTTCTCCAAATATTGCAAGATCAAATCCTTAGTTCGGAAGCTTCAACATCTTCAACTAAGCAAACTTTCTCAAATTACTTGAGTTTATTTTCTTGATCTTAATCCTTTTTAGTTGTTCATGCTATTTTCACCATCTATTTTTTCTTTCCAATTTATACTTTTTGGTGGATTAGTCTTTGGACATTGTTTTTCACATCAAAGTTTCTTAATCATTTTTTTTGTGAAAAACTCTTGTGATAGTTTGTAGGATCTATTTCAACTTGTTTAAATTTTTAACTTCCTACAAATTTCTTTTGGTTTCTTGAAACATTTCTTCATTAATCTTATTTTGAAAGATTATTTATTCTTAGATCTATTTTAGAAGTATATTTTAAGCATTTTAAATTAAATTATTATGCTGAAATTATTTTCATATTTGCTAGATCTCTCTTTTTAATTAAAAGCTTACTAGCCTACTTAGATCAATCATATACAAATTTTATTTAAGTATTTTGTGATCATTAGCTTTAATTGAAAGAATATTTTTGGTTAAAATAAAACAAATTATTCCTTGCTGAAATTTATTTTATTGTGCAAAAGAATATTGTGAATTTATTTTGAAATCATTTTTATATTAAAATTGTAATAACATAAACATCTTAGTAAGATCACTTTAAGATATTTATTTTATTATTTCTTATCAATATTAATTGAGCATTTTATCTTGCCAAAATTTTAAGTTGTAAGTGATCATTTATAAGTTGTGAGATCATTTTTTGAATTGGATAGCTTGGTATATTTGTGAGAGATTTATTTATTATTTTGTATTTTTCTTTTGTAAAATTTATATTGGGTTGTACCTTTGTAGGAGAGAGTACATATTATTTTGGGGTTGTACTCACTATAGGAGAGTACTATTTGTAAATTATTTTGCATTTAGTGGATTCTAGCCATGGTTAGCATGGATGTATTTTTGGGGTTTAGAATTATAAAAAAATTATGTGCCTATTATCTCTTTACTTTATCACTTTATTTTTTGCATTAAGAATTGTATCTTGTCATTATAAAATCAAAAATTAATTTTCTACTAACACTTAAAATTTAAGATTTAACATTTAAAATTTTTAATAAAATTAGTACATTTTTAAGAGGTCAAGATGCACACATGTGGTATATATTGACACATCAATATCATACAACCACAGTAGAAGTAAATGGCATTAAAGTAGATAAATCTTTTGAGGAATGGTCTATAGTTGAAAGAGAACTTGATGAATTAAATGCTAGGGCTTGTAATACTGTACATTATGATTTATTACTTGATGATTACATGAAAATTTCTATGTTAAGTACATCAAAAGAAATATGGGATAAACTCATTATAACTTATGAAGAAACTAGTGAAGTTAGAGATGCTCACATAAATAGACTTGTTCATGAATGAGTTATTTTATATGTCTCTTTTTGAATTTATTTCTGATATGTATACTAGATTCATGAAAATAATTAACACATTGCATTCTCTTGGAAAAACATATAGGAATCAAGACTTAGTCTATAAGATTCTTAGATGTCTTCCAAAAGAATAGGAAGCTAAAGTAACATCTATTATTGAAGCTAATCATTTATCTACTTATCCACTTGATCAGCTTTTGGGTTCTTTGATAGCACATGAACAGGTTATTACTCAAAGAGATAAGATGGATAACACAGCAAAAAGGGAGAAGGAGAAAGGAAAAGCCATTGCATTACAAGTTGATGATAGTGATGAGCATAACACCTCAAGCTCGGATGGTGATAGTGATGAGGTGGTCATTCTATCCAAAAGGCTTGGGAACTTGCTAAGGAAGAAGAATCAAAGGTATAAAAATCTAAAAAAATTATAAATTTCAAACTAAGAAATTTCTAGTGAAGGGATTATTTGTTACCATTGTAAAAAGCCTGGACACATAAGAGGTGATTGCCCATAACTTGTTGAATCAAAGAAGAAAGAGATTGATGTGGAAAGAAGAAAAAATATGAAGGAAAAAAAGTATCATAAGAAGAAGAAGATGACTTTATGGGCCAGTCTAGATTCAAATGAATCAAGTACTTGCTCATCCGATGAAGAGGTCAACATTTGTCTTATGGCAAATGGAGAATCTGACTTAGATTCTCAAGAGGTATGTAATGATATATCTTATGATGAATTAGATGATGCTTTTAATGATTTAGTTATTGAATATAAAAAATTAAAAAAAATACAAAACCTTAGAAAGAACATAAAATTTTAGATATGCATTTTTGATTTAAAAAATGAATGTGATAATTTAAAAGTTAAAATACTTCTTTATTAAATTTTTCCTTACTTGTATGTAAACTTGAAAGAGAGAATATCTTGTTAAAAGCTAGATTTGAATTATGTTTGAAATCACAAGTTCATTATAATACTTCATCAAGAAAAATATTTAATAAAAATCATTTGCATTAAACACATCCCACTCATATACCTTATAATTATCGTGCTAAGTCATATGCAAACACCAATGTTTAGTGCAACTATTGTGATAGAAAAGGGCATATTTTATTTGATTGCTTTGCTCATAAATTACAAAACACTAAGCAATCATCTCATGTATGGGTACCAAAAGGTACAAGCACTACACATGCCACGCATGCTAGATATTTTGCTTCAAATTTAGAATATGGACCCAAACTTTTTTGAGTTCTAAAAGTTAACATGCGAGTTTCTTTTGTAGGAATGCCTTCAAAGCAAAATCAAAGAAGGCATGTGGTACATGGACAGTGGATGTTCAAGACATATGACAAAAGATAAAGATAAATTCACAACTTTAGAATCAAGTGATGGAGGATTTGTTACATATGGAGATAATGCAAATGGAAAGATCATTGTCATTGGTTCTATTTGTAACAATTCTATCACTTTATATAAAGTTTTATTAGTAGAAGGATTAAAACATAATTTAATTTCTATTAGTTAATTATGTGATAAAGGTTTGAATGTAGTATTCCATGCATCATATTGCATTATAAAAAATAATTAAAATGTTTTCTTAGTAGGAAAAAGATATAAAAATATTTATGTCATTGATTTAGATAGCTTTCATGATGTGAATTTGAATTTGCTTTATTTTAAAAGCACTCATGTTGATATATGGCTATGGCATAGGAGACTATGTCATATTAACATGCACACACAAAATAAAATTGCCAAACTTGATTTAGTAGTTGGATTGCCTAAATTAAATTTTCATTCACTATATTTGTGATGCATGTATTCATGAAGCATTCTTCAAAAAAGTAAAAATATTGTTTCTACTTCTAGACCTCTAGAATTATTGCACATGAAATTATTTGGTCCTATTAGCACTAGCTAGGTGGAAAAATATGGTTTTGTGATTGTTGATGATTTCTCTAGATATACTTGGGTTTTATTTGTAACTTACAAGGATGATCTTTTTGGTGAGTTTAGAAAGTTTTCTAAATATATTCAAAAAAAACAAGGCCTTTTGATTAATAGGGTTCAAACTGATCATGGTGGCAAATTTGAAAATAAATTATTTGAGGATTATTGTGATGAACATGAGATTAGACATAATTTTTTTGCACCTAGAACTCCTCAACAAAATAGAGTAGTAGAGAGAAAAAATAAAATATTAATTGAATTAAGTAGATCTATGCTTGATGAGTATAAATCTCCAAAATAGTTTTGTAAGTAGTAAATCCATGTTATGTGATGAATAGGATCTATTTGACCAATTTTGAAGAAGACACCCTATGAATTATTTTTTGGAAAGAAGCCTAAGATTGAACACTTTCATGTATTTGGATGTAAATGCATTATTTTGAATAATGGAAAATAGCATTTAGGTAAGTTTGATTGCAAATAAGATGATGGCATTTTCTTAGGATACTCTCTTTCTAGTAAGAGCTTATATAGTTTTTAATAAGAGAAAACTGATTGTAGAAGAATCAATACATGTTATTTTTGATGAAAATTTAATCGATCCCAATAGAAATGAAGTGATTGATGAAGAGATTGATAATTTTAAGAAAATATCTTTAGAAGATAATGTGGATGATTCATTGCCTAAAGAATGGATATATTATAAAAATCATCTAAAGGAACTAATTATAGGAGATCCTTCAAAAGGAGTTATGACCAGAAGACATGGTAGAGAGGTTGTAGATCATTCAACATTTTTATCTGAGGTTGAACCTAAAAATTTAAAAGAAGCATTAAATGATAATTTTTGGATTATTGATATGGAAGAGGAGTTGGATCAATTTGTAAGGAATGATGTTTGAGAATTAGTCCCAAGACCCCTAGATCAAAATGTCATTGAAAAAAATGGGTCTTTAGGAATAAGCTAGATGATTTAGGTTGTATTGTTAGAAATAAAGCTAGGTTAGTTGCACAAGGGTACACACAAATTGAAGGTATAGATTTTGAAGAATCTTTTGCACTCATAGCAAGACTAGAAGCTATCAAGTTACTCCTTGCTTATTTTAGGGATTTAAAAATTTTTCATATGGATGTCAAAAGTGCATTTTTGACTGGATTTATTAACCAAAATGTATTTGTATAGCAAACACCTGGATTTGAGAGCCTTGATTGTCCAAATCATGTGTATAAATTAAAGAAAGCCTCATATTGTTTAAAACAGGCTCCTCGTGATTGGTATGATAGGTCAAGTAACTTTTTGATAGATCATGGATTTAGAAAGGGTAGAGTAGATACCACCTTATTCCTTAAGAGCATAGATGAAGATTTGATTATGGTACAAGTTTATGTAGATGATCTATTATTTGGAAGTACAACTAAATCTTTGTGCCATGAGTTCTCATCTTTGATATCTAAAGAGTTTGAAATGAGTATGATGGGAGAACTTAATTTTTTCTTAGGTCTTCAAGTGAAGCAACAAGAAAATGGCACATTCATCTATCAAACCAAGTACACAAATGAATTGCTTGAGAGGTTTGAGATGAAAATATTTAAATCTAGTAAAACTCCTATGAGCCCATCTAAAAAATTGGATTTAGATGAATTAGGAAAATCTGTTGATAAAAAACTCTATAGGAGTATGATAGGTTCACTTTTATACCTTGCTGCAAGTAGGCTTGATATTATTTTTGTTGTTTGTTTGTGTGCTCATTTTTAGGCCAACCTAAAAGAATATCATTTAATAGTAGTCAAGTGTATCTTTCGGTATTTGATAGGCACTACTAGGTTAGGTTTATGGTATCCTAAAAATTCTTTATCATGTGATTTGGTTGCTTATTCTGATGTTGATTTTGCTGGATGTAAAGCAGATAGAAAAAGCACATCATGCACATGTCATTTTTTAGGATCATCACTTGTGTCTTGGTCATCTAGAAAACAAAATTATGTAGCTTTATCCACTGCTGAGGCTAAGTACATAGCTGTCGGTAGTTGTGCTGCTCAGGTCCTTCGATTAAAGCAATAATTAGAAGATTTTGGTATTAAGCAAGATCATATTCTAGTAGACAATACTAGTGCTATTAGTTTGATTAAAAATCATATCCGACTCAGAACCAAGCATATAGAAATTAGACATCATTTTATTAGGGGATCATGTTTAAAGGTGATGTTAATATTAATTTCATTAGATTTACAAATTGCAGATATTTTTATAAAACCATTACCAGAAGAACATTTTTGTACTTTAAGATGCATGCTTAGAATGTCAGATCCTAATATTTAAAATTATATGTAGTTTGTTCACACTTTTTGATGTTGTCAAAAGGGGGAGAAGAGTAAAATGTTGGTTAGTATTAAGTCTATTTCATGCATATATTTAGGGGGAACAACATTATTCATCTCTTGTACATAAATTTTTTTAGAAGAGATTTTTTTTTTAGAAACTATGATGAAAAATCAATTTGCACCTTCATCAAAATCAATACCCAACATTAGTTTATCATCATCAAAAAGGGGGAGATTCTTGGCTTAATGAGCCTCATGTTCAATCTAATCATTTTGATGATAACAAATGAATGTTTGGATGTCTAATGAATATTTTTATGTGTTTCAGATATATCAATTGCTAATTACATATCCAATACATCTCACAATATGTTTGAAGAAATTGCAAGAGTAGAAGAATGAAATATAGATCAAAATGGATAATGTGAAGCTCAAGATATAATATTTTAGGTTATATGCATTTATAACTATCTTAGAAATTCATATGAGTTCATTAGCATGAATCAATTTACTCACAAATTAACATATTATTTTAATGAGGTTAATTTATATAAATCTCTATCTAATTAACATTCAATTATATGTTTCATACATAGCATTTGAATTGTCAAAATAATAAATGATAATAAATTATGACTATTAAGTGTAATTATTTTATTAACTTAATATAATTAAATATTTTAATTTAATTTAAAGGTTATATGATAACTAACATATGTATGATTATATACAAATTATATCATAATATTTAAATATCATATTTCAAAATTAACAAAAATATGTGAAATTTTGTATTTTAGCCAAAGTCATTTTATAATCAAGGAATTTATATCTGATTTCATGTCCAATGGATTCCTTGGATTTTTTCCTTTAATTTAATAGGTTACATGACCCACGCTTGATTAAAATTAAATTTGTTATGACTTTTCAAACATTAGCTTATTTTAATAATGAATGCATGCCACATGCTTTGAATATATTAAGAACCATATTTGATTATTTTTATCTTTCCCATGTGAATCACAGAATTTTGGCTGCTTAAATTTAATATTTATTTAATATAAATTATAGTTTTATTGAATATTAAATTATTAGATGATAACATGATGTTAGAATAATATATTTTTTGAAATAATTCAAAATGACCTTCTTGCCTATAAATAGCTCTCATTCTCTTCATGAAAGTATTCCTCATTCAAAATTCAAAATCTCTCCAGCAAATCTAAGAGGAAATTTCTTAGATTTTCCTTCCAAGTGTTCTCCAAATATTTCAAGATCAAATCCTTAGTTTGGAAGCTTCAACATCTTCAACTAAGCAAGCTTTCTCAAATTACTTGAGTTTGTTTTCTTGATCTTAATCCTTTTTAGTTGTTCATGCTATTTTCACCATCTATTTTTTCTTTCCAATTTATACTTTTTGGTGGATTAGTCTTTGGACATTGTTTTTAACATTAAAGTTTCTCAATCATTTTTTTGTGAAAAACTCTTGTGATAATTTGTAGGATCTATTTCTGTTGAAATTTTTAACTTCCTACAAATTTCTTTTAGTTTCTTGAAACATTTCTTCATTAATCTTATTTTGAAAGATTATTTATTCTTAGATCTATTTTAGAAGTATATTTTAAGCATTTTAAATTAAATTATTATGCTGAAATTACTTTCATATTTGCTAGATCTCTCTTTTTAATTAAAAGCTTACTAGCCTACCTAGATCTATCATATACAAATTTTATTTAAGTATTTTGTGATCATTAGCTTTAATTGAGAGAATCTTTTTGGTTAAAATAAAACAAATTATTCTTTGATGAAAGTTATTTTATTCTGCAAAAGAATATTGTGAATTTATTTTGAAATTATTTTTATATTAGTCTACAAATTGTAATAATATAAACATCTTAGTAAGATCACTTTAAGATATTTATTTTTTAATTTCTTATCAATATTAAGTGAGCATTTTATCTTGCTAAAATTTTTAAGTTGTAAGTGATCATTTATAAGTTGTGAGATCATTTTTTAAATTGGATAGCTTGGTATATTTGTGAGAGATTTATTTATTATTTTATATTTCTATTTTGCTATAAAATTTGAGTTGTACTCCTTTTAGGAGAGTACATATTATTAGTTGTACTCACCTCGAGGAGAGTACTATTTGTAAGATATTTTTCATTTAGTGGATTCCTAAATTTGGCTAAGCGGATGTAGGCCATTTGAGGTACCAACCACTAAAAAATTTTGTGCCTCTTCTTGTTTCGTACTTTTATTTTTTCTGCAAGAATTTTATCTTGTCATTATAAATTCAAAATTAATTTTCTACTAAAACATAAAATTTAAGATTTAACTTTTAAGATTTTAATACCAATTCAAACTCCTATTCTGAATGCTATTGACCACATTCTAAACTGTGGTGGTTGGCTAGGATATGTTCTTTTGTTTGATTGGTTATATTGGCTGGTTGGTTGGAGTGGCTATTTTAATTTTTCGCCTCCTTTGGTGAATGTTTTGAAACCTACTAGTGTTCTTTCAGGACTTATATTTCTAGTTTGTTTTGCTTTGATTTTTCTCTCTTGGCTATAGCTAACTTTTTCTATTTGAGAGATACCATACCCTTTCTAGTTAGGTTGGGTGTTTTTACTGGCTCATTTTTCTCCTTTGTTGGTGGAGGATATGAGCACTTGTATTGTTCTATTTTGCTCTTATTTATCTCTGGTTTGTGTTGTTACCCTTGTCATGATGCTTGCACTTTTGGATTTTGTTATTCCTTTTTGGTGGTGCTCCAATTGTACTACTACTATTCTCTGATGGTTGGTTGATTATCTTCCTTATTGGGCTTGGTGGTTCTCTTTGGTGGTTTTTTTATGTTTTGTTGGAGGATTTTAAACTTGTTGGATGAAGGACTTTGGATGATGGGCTACATGAGGTATGCTAGCTTTGATGGCCTCTATGTTTCCCACTCTAACTTCTTTGGGTGGTAGACTTATATGTAATTGTAACCCTTCTCCAAGTTTGGCCTACATTAAGTGTTCTAGATGATTAAACTGCCCTAGCCTTTTCTTTACTTTAAACCCTTCTATTTGCTCTTACTTTTATGTTCTCTTAATTATACTCATCCTAAAAGTATGTTATAGATTTATTTTATAGGAAGGAGAGTCTTGTAGGTGGATCTCGGCATAAAGGACCAAAGTTTGTTATGCTACATTGATTTTGATTTTTTTGGTTTTCTTTTTTCTTTCCTTCATTATTGTAATAGTTAGGTTTATCTCTTTAAATTTATTGTAGCACTTTGAGCATTAGCTTAGTGATTTACCTCTAAGGACTATACTTTTTCTTTGTAATAAAAAATTACCACTCCTTAAAAAAAAACCCTAAACTAACCTAAATCATAAACCCTAAAAAGCTAAAAACCTAGACCTAAACTAAACAAAACCTAAAAATAAAATAAAATTAAAATGTAAACTAAAACCTAAACTAAACCTAAACCTAAAAGGAACATAAAATAAAAAATAAAAAATAAACAAAAATAAAATAAATAAAAACCTAAACTAAACTAAAAAAATAAAAAACCAAAATAAAATAAAAACTAAACCTAAAATAAAAATAAAATAAACCTAAATGAAATAAAATAAAACTATATAAAATAATAAAAAATAAAAAAAATAAACAAAAATAATAATAATAAATAAAATAAACTATAATAAAGAAAAAATAAACAAAATAAACCTAAACATACTAGTTTACTTAATGTTAAAAAATAAAAAATAAAAAAAGTAAAAAAATTAAATAAAAAGCCCTAACCTTAAACCCTAAACCCTAAACCTACAACCCTAAACCCCAAATTGTAAACCTTAAACCCTAAATCTACAACCCTAAACCCTAAATCCTAAACCTTAAACCCTAAATCATAAACCTAAACCCTAAACCCAAACCCTATTCCCTAAGCCCTAAACCCTAAACCCTATACCCCAAACCCTAAACTCTAAAAAAACCATAAACCAATAATAAAAAAAAACCTAAAACCCTAAATAAACCTAAACTAAATAAACCTAAACATAAAAAGTAAAAAAAAACCTAAACCAAAAATAAATAAAAAATAAAATAAAATAAAAAACATAAACTAAAACCTAAACCAAAAAAAGAAAATAAAATAAAATAAAAACAAAATTAATAAATTTAATTAAACCTAACTAATCTAAAAATAAAAAACCTAAATAAAATAAAACTAAACCTAAAATAAAATAAAATAAACTTAAAATAAAATAAAATTAAAACTAACTTAAACCTAAAAAAATTAAACCAAAAAACAAACTTAAAAAAATAAAACCTTAAACTAAAAAAAAACTTAAACCTAAATCTAAACTAAAATAAACTAAACTAAAATAAATAAACCTAAACCTAAACCTAAAATAAACTAAGCCTAAACTAAACATAAACTAAATAAAATAAAATAAACTAAAATAAACCTAAACCTAAAATAAAAAAATAAACCTAAACCAAAAAATAAAAAAAAAATAAAACTAAACTAAAAGTAAACTTAAGCTAAATCTAATCCTAAAAAATAAACTTAAATAAAAAATCTAAATTAAAGTAAATAAACCTAAAATAAATAAACTAAACTAAATAAAAATAAAAATAAACCAAATAAATTTATAAAAAAAATAAACTAAAATAAATAAAAAATAAACTAAATAAACCTAAACCTACAAGTTTACTTAATTTTAAAAAATTAAAAAAAAAACCTAACTCTAAACCCTAAAACTAACCCTAAACCCTAAACAACAAACCCTAAACCTACAACCTTAAACCCTACCCCTTCAAAAACCCTAAACCTTGAATGTTAAACCCTAAACCTAAACCCTAAAATTATAAACCCTAAAACCTAGCCTACCCCTAAACCCTAAACCTTAAATCCTAAACCCCAAACCCTAAACCTAAACCTAAAATAAATAAATAAATTAAAAAAAACCTAAACTCAAAAACTTATAAACCAAAACTTAAACCCTAAAATGGGTGAGCCATGAAACATCACCGCCAACAGCTAGATCTAATGGAGGTGAAGGCGGGTTATGTATGGTGGGGGGATGAGGTGTGGGTATGGAGGAAGCAATGGTTATGGAGGTGGAGAGGGGGTACATAAAATGTTGGCAAAGGGAGAGATCAGGGATATAATGGTGGATCCCATTACTCGAGAGGATGCGGTGGTTTTGATGGGAACTAGAGAAACTAAAGAACGACCGATCTAATCTGCTGCATATGGAATTGTGTCTTTACACTAGAGATGGTTCTAGTATCTAAGGTTTTTTATTTTCTCTATGCGTGCTCATTTTTTATCTATGTCATCGCTTGTGCCTTAGAAAACTTGGTGTGTTACTTAGTTGATGAAATCCAAAAGAAGAAATGTTGAAATTGAATTCATTCTCTATTAAAAAAAAACTAAAAACCCTAAACTATAAACTAAAATTTGAACCCTAAACCTAAAACCTAAACCCTAAACCATAAAAATAAAAAAAAATAAAAAATCCGTAACCCTAAACCCTAAAACCTTAAATCCTAAAACCTACAATCTTAAAACCCAAACCCTAAAATCGAAATCCTAAACCCTAAATCTTAAACTCTAAACACCTAAAACCTAAACCTAAACTAAGTAAAATAAAAGATAAAATAATAAAACCTAAACTAAAACATAAACATAAACCCAAACCTAAACCTAAACTAAAAAAAAACTTAAAATAATCCCAAAATAAAATCCTTAAACCTAAACCAAAAAAAAGAAGATAATAACCTAAACCTAAACCAAATGTAAACCTAAAAAATAAAATAAAAATAAAACTAAACTAAAACTTAAACCTAAACCTAAACCTAAACCTAAAAAATAAACTAAAATAATAAACCTAAATTAAAATAAATAAATCTAAATTAAATACTCTAAACTAAATAAAAATAAAAATAAACCTAAATAATGATAAAAAATAAACTAAATAAACCTAAACCTACAATTTTACTTAATTTTAAAAAAATAAAAAATTAAAGAAAATTTTAAATTTAAAAAAACCTAACCCTAAACCTTAAAACTAACCCTAAACCCTAAACCCTAATTGCTAAACACTAAACCCTAAAATTATAAACCCTAAACCCTAAACACTAAACCCTGAACCCTAAATCCTAAACTACAAACCCTAAATCTAAACCTAAGTAACTAAATAAATTTTTTAAAAAAACCTAAACCCTAAAACCTAATAAACCTAAACCTAAACCCTAAGAATGTGCAGAATCTTGACCTAACATCACCATCAATAAGCTCAGTAAACAACAAAGGTAGCAATTATCATAAATAAAATAAAGGTTATTGGAGCACTATGGAGGTGGGAAGAGTGATGGATAAAACCATAAGAGATCTAAATATGACGTGATCCACAACTAGATATTCTAAAAACCCAAAAAATGTTACTTAAATAATGAAGTAAACTAAATAAACTTAATCTTACTAATTTACTTAATTTTAAAAAAATCCTAAACCCTAAACCCTAAACCTAACCCTAAACCCTAAACCTACAACACTAAACTTACAACCCTAAACCCTAAAACCTAAAAAACCCAAAACCCTAAAACCTAAACCCTAAACCCTAAAACTTAAACCCTAAAAGCACAAACCCTAATATCCTAAAAACTAAACCCTAAATCCTAAACCGTAAACCATAAACCATAAACCCTAAACCCCAAACCCTAAACTTAAAGCAATTAAATAAATTAAAAATTAACCTATGCCCTAAAACTTAATAAACCTAAACCTAAACCTAAACCCTAAGAATGGGCTGAACTTTGATACAGGAACATCACCGTAAACTAGGCTCAGTCTAGATCTAGCAGTGGATGTGAAGGCAGAGTAAGCAATTATTGTAGTGGTGGTGGGGAATCTAGAGGTGCTTGTGGACATGGAGGTGGTGGTGGGAGCAGTGGCAGTAATGGAGGTAGGAGGAGTCACGGAGGTTACAACTGTGGTGGTGGCGGAGGGAGAGATCATGGATATGATGGTGGATCCAACTACTCGAGAGGCTGGGGTGGTTTTGATGGGAATTAGAGAAACTAAAGAATGACCGATCCATACCGCTTGGAATTGTGTCTTTATAGTAGAGATGGTTCTAGTTATCAAGTTATTGATTTGTCTGTGTTCATTCTTGATCTATGTTGATGCTTGTGTCTTACAAAACATGGTGTGTACTTGATTGATGAAATCAAAAGAAGAAATGTTGAATCTAAATTTGTTCTTTAAAATACCAAAATAAACTAAACAAACCAAAACATAAAACCTAAAAAATCATAAACCTAAACACTAAAACTAACCTAAACTCTAAACCTAAACCTAAAACACTAAACCTAAATCCTAAACCCTAAACCCTAAACCTAAACCCCTAAACCTAAACTAAACCCTAAACCCAAAACCCTAATAATCCCTAAACACGATAAACCCTAAAACCTAAACCTAAACCCTAAAGTAAACTAAATAAACCTAAACCAAAATCTAAAAACTAAACTTAAACCTAAATTAACTGAGACATCAACAAAACCTACACACCACCAAACCACTAAACCTCATGCTAAATTCCTACATTTCTAAACTTAAACTAAAAATTAAAAAAATAAACTTAAATGGCTGCATCTTCATGATTCCAAGTAATGATGGATCAATGGATCTATAGGCATCAACTACCTTAACTTCAAAATCATTCAAAGATGTTCTGTGAGTCCTAACTTATTCACTTTTTTCTTGTGGTTATGTTCTTGATATTATGGAAAACTTTCAAGCTTTGAATTTACTTTAGTTGGAAAGTTTACTCTTTAGGCTAAATCTAGAAAACATTCGCTTTCTTTCATAGTAAACGTGCTTTTGATTGGTTTAATTAATCCCACCAAATTTTGATTTAGTTAACAAATGATTTGGATCGACATATTATTGCTCATCTTATTTGGTTTTCAATTGTCAAATGAGGTTGCTGAAATGGACTCCACTATTTGATATTAGGAAGAATCCCCATTCATTATGATTTGGATTTCTCTCCCAATATGCAATTCATTTCATTAATCATCAGTTCATTTTGTTGTGTTTTATTTGGTATACAAATTGATCGTGCAACTTATGAAATCTCGACATTTTATTCCTAGAATCCTTATTGAATTGGACATTACCTAGAAACACCTCAAAGAAATCTAATTGGGACTTGAAAATTATGGTTATATGTTGAAAGTTGACTTTGAAAATTTTTCATCTTTTATTCTCATTGTAAAATCCAAGGGCATGATAATTCTGAATGTTTCATTCTGCATGCTCACTTAAAAAAGAAAATTCCTATTAAGGAAACTATTGTTCCTAACCCTAGGCCGACCACTATTAAATATCAAAAAGTTAATTAAAAAAAAAGGATTCATTGAATGTTCCTAATAAGGTTGTTTTACCTCTTATTTCTTCTATGCAATTGAAGGTTTCTAATGTGGAAAATAATAATTTCTCTAAACTTTGTGATGATGATTTTTTCCTCTGAGATCCCATCTTACCGCTTTGATTGATGAAAATGAAGCTTTGATTGAAAATATTAATGGTGATATCAATGTTATGCATCATTTGAATTCAATGGAGAATATGGCTTTGGTTTCTCATGATATTCAATTTTAAAAACCTGACTTTACTTTAGTTCAAGATGATTTAAATTCTTAAAAAGATTTAGTTTTGTCTAATAATATGGGTATCAAAGAAGAAGGGATAAAATGTTCACACTTGCCTTCTTAATAAATCTATTTCGCTCCTCGCTTATACCCAATGCTCATTTTCCTTTAATAATTCTAATGGCTTGGAAGAAGGAGAACCCACTTCTATGGAGACTTCCCTAATATATGATGAATGTTGCTAAATCATTCTTGGATGATGATTCTATGGGAAAAGAATATGGTTTCCAAACTTATCATGCTAAAAAGAAAACAAATGTTAAAAAATCCATCCCAAATTGTCCAAAAACACTAGATCTACTACAACCTCCCTCTCCTCCCTATATTAACCTTTTCTTAACCCTTTTTTCATTTCCTTATGTTTAATTTTCTTATTTGGAATGTAGAGGATTGGTACCCTCTCTATTTGTAACCTATTAGAAACCTTTTGTATTGAATAATATTTCTTTACTTATTATTTTGGAGCCTTTTATTCATTCAAACAAAATTAACCATGTTGATAGAATGATCAGTTTCAATAAATTTTTCTCTAATGTTATTAATAAAACTTAATTTTTTTGGAATAATTTTTTGGAGGTTTCTATTCCTGATGATTTCCAACAAGTTGTTAATGCTCAAATATCTTATGGTGACTATTTTGCATTGGGCTCTTTTGTCTATGCATCTTGTAATATATTTAGTAGAAATCTTCTTTGGGAAAATTTGGAATTTGGCTACCTCTTTAATAAATGTTTGTTTGTTGGTGGGGATTTCAACACTATTTTATTCTCTTCTAAATGAAGTGGTGGTTGCTCTTAATATTCATTCCATGGAAGAATTTTCCAATATGATCCCTCATTGTAATTTGATTGATATTGGCTTTAAGGGTTCAAATTTTACTTGGCAAAACTCTAGACTTTGGCAAAGGATGGACCAGATTCTTTTTAATACTCATTGAATTACTCAATGGCCTATTAATTCTATCGATCATTTAAGCAGAACCTTATTGGATCATGCTCCTTTTTTAGTTTCTATTAAAGATAACTCTAAAATATTAAAACATTTCTCTCATTTTAGATTTTAGAACATGTGGATTCAACATATTGATTTCTTTAATTCCATATCTAACAATTGGAAAGCTCCTTTACATCCTAACATATTGATTATGGGATGATTGGTTTAAGCTTAAAAGACTTAAACAAAATCTAGGTTGGTGGAACAAGCATTATTTTAAAAGCCATTTTGCTAATATCAAAGAAATGGAAAAATTAGTTTGTGATCTTGAAGTCTCTTTTAGGTCTGATCTTACTAAGATTAAGGACTTGAATGGGGTGAAAGATAAACTTATTAATTTTTAAAATATGGAAGAGACTTATTGGCACCAAAAAGCTACTAGCAAACATATTATGGATGGTGACAAAAATACTAGATATTTCAATTCTTTAGTTAATAAAAAGAGAGCTTTAAAAAATATTCAAAAAATTAATGATGACAATGGAGAATGGATTACGAAGAATAATGATATTAAGGATTCGACCATTAATTACTTTAGAAATATGCTTAATAAGAGTTGCTCTTATGAAGTTATCTCTAAATCGCACTTGATTCCTTCTATTATAACCAATAATGACAATGATTTTCTTACTATTGAACCGAGTGAGGAGGAAATTTTTAAAGTTCTTAATAGCATGAACATAGATTCTGTTACTAGTTCGGAGGGTTTCACTACTTAATTTTTTTCAGAATTGCTAGTCTATTATTAAAAATGATTTGGTTGAGGAAATGGTTGATTTTTCTAATGTTAATCCTTTTCCTAGATATTTTTCGAGCACTTTTATTGTTCTCATGCCAAAGAAAGATAATCCAGACTATTGGAGTGAATTTAGACCTGTTAGTCTTTGCACCTTCTTCAATAAGTTGATTTCCAAATTTCTAACCAACAGGCTCAGTCCTGTCCTTCATAGGATTATCTCTCTAAACCAAATTAGTTTTGTTAGAGATAGATCTATTTCGATAATATTCTACTTGCTCACCAATTAATTCATGAGATGCTATAGAGGTGGCAACATGTTCAAATTAGATATTACCAAAGCTTTTGAAAATATATCTTGGGATTTCCTTATCCATATTGAATTTATTTGGGTTTACTAATAAATTATCTTTATTATTAAAATTGTATTAATAATGCTTGGTTTTATTTTTCTTAATGGGGATGCCTTGGGCTTCTTTCCTTCTTCCCATGGCCAAAGACAAGGGGATCCTCTATCTCCTACATTATTTATTATTATTGATGAGTACTTATCTATGAGCATCAAAGATTTATTCTTAAACAATCCTAGTATGTATTATAAAACTCTTGGGGGTCTTCTTGTTTCTCATTTAAACCTTGTAGATGATTTCATTATTTTTGCAATGCTTCTATTCATCATATTAGGAATCTCAAGATTTTTTTAAATAAATTTGGTAGAGAAAGTGTTCTATCTATCAATGATAACAAAAGTTGTTTTATTACTTCTTCAAGCATCAACAATAATAAAATTAATCAAATCCTACATATTAAAAACTTTAAACATCAACACCTTCCTCTTTAGTACTTGGGTGCTCCTCTTTTTAATGGTCTGAAACTATCCCAATTTTTGATGATTTAATTCAAAATGTTTTAAATAAAATTACTATTTGGGAATTTCATTTACTTTCCTTTGGTGGCAGGCTCACTATTCTTAAAAGCACTCTTAATTCAATGCCTCTTTATTTGATTCAAACTATTATCCCCGCTAATGCTACTCTTATCAGAATTGATTGCTTGTTTAATAAATATTTTTGTGGATCCAATAATTCTACTAAAAGATGCATTGGACTTCCTAGTGTAAATGCTATGGTCCCTTGGGTGAAGGTGGTCATGGCTGCAAACCAATTCGTAAAGTTATTATTGTCTTCTCTCATAAGCTCTAGTGGAATTTTAGAAAGAATGGTAGCTTTTGGGATAATTTTATGATGAAAAAAAATTGCCAAGGTAAACACCCTCTTATTTGTGTTTATAAAGTTGGTGACTCTCCGGTTTGGAAATGGCTTTACTCCATTAAATGGGTTGTTGAACCCTTAATATCTTGGGGTATTCATTCAGGTTCTTTTTTTGGAAAGACAATTGGATTGACAATGGCTCTATTGACTCCCTTTTATTTACCCACTCTACTACAACTATCAAAGTTAACTCTTTCTAGCATAATAACACTTGGAATGAAAATAAACTAGAGAATTGAATCCCTATTTCTCTTTTAGATAACTTTAGAAATATCCCTATTTTCTCTAACAAACCTGACCAAATTCTCTTTAAGCTTTCTTACAATGGTGATTTTGTTCTTAAAGAGGTTTGGATTTTTACTAGAGACAAGCAAAACTCCTCTAATGTTTTCAGTAAACTTTGGAACAATATCATTCCCATTTCTTATTCAATTTTAGCTTGGAGGATTTTGAATAACTTTATTCCTATGGACTCTTTGTTCTAGAATAAAGGGTTTTATTTTCTTTCAAAGTGCCATTGTTACTTTCATATTGAAAATGTTAATCATGTTTTTGTCAATGGTGCTATTGCTTCAAAATTATGGTTATGGTATGATAATTTATTTAATACTAACAACTTTCATGGCTCTCTTTCCATATATCAACTTCTTGAAATCTTTTTCCAAAAAATTATGAAAGGTCATATCAAAGTTCTAGTTGTTATAACCCTTATCTAGTTCATCTAGATGGACAAAAATGATGCTAAATATCATGGTATTCCTATGATCCATAAAAGGATCCTGGCTAGAACCAAAGAAAAAATTCATGCTCTATTTTATGCCAATATTATTAGTAACATTCAATTTAGAAGCTATAAATTTTTGGCTAAAAATTGGGTATCATTCTGCCTGATGTTGACTATTATAAGAGAGCTATGATTATCCATTGGATCAAACCCAAAGAAAATTTGATTAAAGTGAATACTGATGGTTCTATTTCTTCCAAAAAATATGGCTGTGGTGGTATTCTTAGGGATTCTGAAGATATTGTCATTTGTGCTTTTGCCTATCCTCTCAAAGCTTATTATGTTATCTATGCTAAGCTTATGGCTATCAATAAAGCTATTGAAATTTGTTCAAATAAAGGTTTCCTCAACATCTAGATTGAAGTTGATGCTCTCTTACTTTCTGACATGCTAAACTTTAATAGAATAGAAATGCTGATTTCTAAATCATACTAAAATCTTTCTTTCTCTTTTTTTCTTTTGAAGGTAATGCATTTCTTGGATACTTTAGCCAACTTAACTATTTTCACTTTTTGATAATCAAAATTTGCCTAAACTTTTGGGTTTATTGGTGATAATACTATTTTTTTACTTGGTTTTGAGTTGGTTTTGAGGATTTCAGCCTTTGGCTTTGGCAAGGCCTAGTCTACCTATGGTTTTGGGTTGCTATTTCCCGGGTGATTATTATTGCTTGGTTATTTTGGTGACCTTCATTTAGGTGGCATATTTTCCTACTATTTTCTGTATGGAGTTTTCCATATCTCTGGACTAGTTGCTTCTTTAATTGAGTTGGATTTGCACTGGTGGTTATGGGTGGCCTTGTTGGTCGGGGGTTGGTTGGTTGGGTTGGTTAGTTTATCCACTTTGGTGGCGATCGAGGGCCTTGGTGGTCTAATTTTGAATTGGATTTGGCAAGGTGGAGGTTATTTGTTTATTATTATTTCTTCTTTTTTGTGGATTGGGTTTTGGTGGTCAGTTTTACTTTGGGTTTATTTCTTTTGGTTGTTGTTTTAGCCTCTTCCTATAATAATCTTCCTCTCTTGGCTGCATGGGTTGACAGGTTGAAGGTTGTTTAGTGGCTATTATTTTGCTTTGGGATCTAGTGACTTGGTTTGGTGTAGTGGTGCCTAACTTGGCTGTGGTTATGATGCTTGCACTCATTAATATTTCCTACTTTTGTTGTTGTGGTGTTATATATTACTGCTCTGATGAATGGATTTTAGTCTGTCTTACTATTCTTTGCTCCATTTTATTTTTGGTTGGCTATTCACCTCACCTGGATAAAAAATTCTACTTCTTTGGTTGGGTTTGGGGAATGCTATTGTTTGCTTCTACCCTTTTCCTGGTTGCCTTGGGTGGCTTTGGCATGATGGATGTTGTTGGTCATTTCATTGATTTTTTTTCTCTGATGGTTGAGAGGATATGTTACTGGTGGGTTTGTTGGAAGTTTTGGCTAGCTGGGTCAGTTGGATGGGTGGCTATTTTGGACTTTTTTCTTGCTATTGGTCGCCCCGCTATGGTTCTTCTCTTGGTCCCGCTTTTCCCATCTTGTTTTTGGTGATAGCCTTGTGTTTTTTCCTGTTTCTTGTGGAGGACATGAGCTCTTGTGTTTTTTTTTTCTTTTTGGTCTAGGTTTTTTTTGGTTTGTGTTGTTAATGTCATGATGCTTGCTCCCGTAGATGTTGTTGCTCCTCTTTGGTGGTGCCTTTGGTGGTGTTCCTATTGTATTGCTACTGTCCCTGATGGTTGGTTAATTTTCTACCTTATTGGGCTTGTTTGTTTTGGTGGCTTTGTGGTTGGCTATTATGTCTGCTACTTGGAAGAGTTTATAGCCTTGCAAGATGATGGACTTGGGATGATGGGCTACAAGAGGTATGCTGGCAATGATGGCCTAGATGTTTCCCTCTCTAACTTCTTTTGGTTGGTAGCACTATATGTAATTATAACCCTTCTTCATAAGTTTGGATTCATACGTATAGTGTTGCTTCTTGAGATGGTTGCAACTGAGCCTAAGCCTTTTCTTTACTTTGCTCTTTTTCTTTGCTCATACTCTTTATGCTTGCTTAATTGTACTCATGCTTTCATTAGTATGTTGCAGATTTCTTTTATAGGTTAGGAGAATCTTGCAGATGGATCTAGATGGTATCAAAAGGACCAAGTGAATGTTGATATTGCACACATGGATCTATTGTTGTTGTTGATTTGGTTTTGCTTTTATTGTTGTTTTTTTCCTTATATTATTGTAATAGTTAGGGGGTTTATCTCTTTAGATGACAGTTTTGAGCATTTAGAGATTTACCCCTTTAAAGACTTTGTACTTTTTCTTTGTGGCAATAAAATTCCTAATTTCTTAAGAGAAGAAGAACCTAAACCCTAAGAATGGGCAAAACTTGATGGTGAACATCACCGCCAACCAAGCTCAATCTAGATCTAACATTGGAGAAGGAGGAGGCGACATCATGGTGGTGGGGGGATCTGAGGTGGTGATATGGAGATGGTGGTCGAGTAGTGGTTATGGAGGCGAAGGAGCAATGGAGGTTACAACGGTGATGAAGGGAGAGATCGGGATAGGAATGGATCCTACTGAGAGCTAGGGGTAGTTCTGATGGAAACTAGAGAAACTGAAAAATGGATAATCTGATGTGTTGCTTATGGAACTGTCTTTATATAGGTTTTAGTTATCAGGGTTTAACTTGCTCTATGTATGCTCATTTTCTATCTATGTTGTCATCTTAGAAAACTTGGTGTGTTACTTGGTTGATGAAATCAAAAAGAGAAATGTTGAATCCAAACTTGTTCTCTATTAAAAAAAAAAATTAAAACCCTAAACCCTAAATTAAAACCTGACCTCTAGACCTTAAACCTAAACCCTAAACCCTGAACCCTAAAAAAATAAAAGAATATATATAAAAAAGAAGCCCTAACTAACCATAAAATAAACTCAAACCCTAAAAAGCTAAAACCTAAACCTATACTAAATTAAATTAAATAAAATAAGAACCTAAACTAAACTAAAATAAAAATAATAAATAGATAAAACCTAAACTAAAATAAACCTAAACCTAAAAAATAAAATAAAAAATAAAATTTAAACTAAACTAACAAACATAAATAAAATAAAACTAAACCTAAAATAAAAATAAAATAAACCTAAAATAAAATAAAATAAAACTAAATAAAACCCAAACCTAAAAAAAATAAACCTAAAATAAAACTAAAATAAATAAAATAAAGCTAAACCCTAAACTTAAAAAAAAACTAAACCTAAAATAAAATTAAAATAAACCTAAACCTAAACTAAAATAAACAAAACAAAATTAAATAAAATCTAAACCTACACCTAAAATTAACTAAACTTAAACCTAAACCTAATAAAATAAAATAAACTAAAAATAAACCTAAACCTAAACTAAAAATAAACCTAAAAAATCTATAATAAAACATAAACCTAAATCTTAAAAAAAAATAAAATAAAACTAAACCTAAACCTAAACTAAAAAATAAACCTAAACCAAACATAATAAAAATAAAACTAAACTAAAAAATATACTTAAACCTAAACCTAAATCTAAAAAATAAACTAAAATAAAAAACCTAAACTAAAATAAATAAACCTAAAATAAATAAAATAATCTAAATAAAAATAAAAAATAAAATAAACTAAAATAAATAAAAAATAAGCTAAATAAACTAAATAAACCTAAACTTACCAGTTTACTTAATTTAAAAACAAATTAAAAAAAATACCTAACCCTAAACCGTGAACCCTAAACTTACAACCCTACCCTAAACCCTAAACCTTAAAACCCTAAACCCTAATCCCTAAACCCTAAACCCTAAACTCTAAACCCTAAACCCTAAAGCCTAAAACCTAAAACCTAAAATCTACAACCCTAAACCCTAAGCCCGAAACCGTAAACCCTAAATCCTAAACCCAAAAACCTAAACCTAAACTAAATAAAACCAAAAAATAAAATAAATAATAAAACCTAAACCTAAATAAAATAAAAATATAAAGTAAAATAAAAATGAAAACTAAAATCTAAGCCTAAACCTAAACTAAAACTAAAACCTAAACCTAAACCTAAAAATAAAATAAAATAAAAAATACAAATAAATTAAAATAAAATAAATAAAATCCTAAACTAAACAAAAAAAATAAAATAAAATCAACCTAAGAATAAAAAAACTAAATAAAAAAAAAAACTAAACATAAAATAAAAAATAAATAAAATAAATAAAAAAATAAAATAAAATAAAATAAAACTAAAGAAAAACCTAAACTTAAAAAATAAACCTAAAAATAAATAAAACATAAAACATAAACCTTAAACTAAAAAAAAAAACTTGAACCTAAAAAAAAATTTAATCAATAAAATAAAATAAAATAAAAACCCTAAACTAAAATAAATAAACCTAAAATAAATAAACTAAACTAGATAAAAATAAAAAATAAACCTAAATAAAAATAAAAAATAAAATAAATTAAAATTAAACTAAATAAACCTAAACCTACCGATTTACTTAATTTAAAAAAACCCTCAATCCAAAACCCTAAACCTTGAACCCTAAATCCTAAACCCTAAACCCTAATCCTAACCCTAAATCGTAAACCCTAAACCCTAAACTCGAAACACTAAAACCCTAAATCCTAAATCCTAAATGATAAACTAACCCTAAGCCCTAAACCCTAAACACTAAACTAACTCTAAACCCTAAACCCTAAATAATAAAAGCCCAAAACCATAAACCATAAACCCTAAACCCTAAACTAACCCTAAACCCTAAACCCTAAACCTCAAAACCCTAAACACTAAAGCTTAAACACTAAACCCTAAACCCTAAACCCTAAAGCCATAAACCTAAAACCCCAAACCCTAAACCCTAAACCCTAAACCCTAAACCCTAAAAACCTAAAAATTAAACTTAAACTAAATAAAACCTAAGAATAAAATAAATAAATAAATAAAACTTAAACATAAATAAAATAAAATAAAATAAAATAAAAAATAAATTAAAATAAAATAAATAAAAACTTAAACTAATTTAAAAAAATAAAATAAACCTAAGAATAAAAAGCCTAAAATAAAATAAAATAAAAACTAAATAAAAACCTAAAACCAAAAAATTAACCTTAAAATAAACCTAAAAATAAACAAAAAATAAAACCTAAATCCTAAACTACAAAAATAACCTTAACCTAAAATAAAAATAAATTAAACAAAATAAAATAAACCTAAACCTAAGCTTAACTAAACTAAAGTAAAATAAATAAAACCTAAACCTAAACCTAAAATAAACTAAACCTAAACCTAAACCTAAAAAAAAATAAAACATAATAAACTAAAAATAAACTTAAACCTAAACTAAAAATAAAACCTAAAAAAAATTAAAATAAAAAACCTAAACCTAAAAATAAAACATAAACATAAAAAAATAAAAATAAAACTCAACTAAAAAATAAACCTAAACCTAATAAATAAACTAAAATAAATAAACATAAAATTAATAAACTAAACTAAATAAAAAAAACCTAAATAATAAAAAAAATAAAAATAAACACAAATAAATAAAAAATAAACAAAATAAACTTGAACCTACTAATTTACCTAATTGTTTTTTTAAAACCTACCCTAAACCCTAAACCCTAAACCCTAACCCTAACCCTAAACCCTAAACTAACCCTAACCCTATACCCTATACCCTAAATCTTAAACCTTAAGCACTAAAAAGCCTAAACCATGAACTAACCCTAAACCCTAAGCTATCCTTAAACCTTAAACCCTGATAACCCAAAACCGTAAAGCCTAAACACTATACCCTAAACCCTAAATACTAAACTCTAACCCTTAACCCTAAACCCTAAAACACTAAACCCTAAAACCTTAAACCTAAACCCTAAACGCTGATAAGCTAAAAAGCTAAATCGAAACTAAATAAAACCTAAAAATAAAATAAAATAACCTAAAACTAAATAAATTAAAATAATAGAATAAAATAAAAACCTAAACTAAAACCTAAACATAAACCTAAAAATAAAATAAAATAAACTAATAAAAATAAAATAAATAAAATAAATAAAAACCTAAACTAAACTAAAAAAATAAACCTAAGAATAATAAACCTAAAAAAATAAAACTAAATGTAAAATAAAAATAAAATAAATCTAAAATAAAATAACATAAAAAACTAAAAAAATGTGAGCCTAAAAATAAACCTTGAAATAAAACCTAAACCCCAAACTAATAAAAAAACCTAAGACTAAAATAAACCTAAACCTATACTAAAATAAACTAAACTATAACATATAAAACCTAAACCTAATCCTAAAATAAACTAAACCTAAGCCTAAACCTACTAAAAATAATGCTAAACATAAACTAAAAGAATAAAACATAAAAATAAACCTAAAATAAAAACCTAAGGCTTATACCTAAAAAAATAAAATAAAAACCTAAACCTAAACCTACAAAAAAACTAAAACCTAAACCTAAAAAATAACATAAAAATAAAACTCAACTAAAAAATAAACCTAAACCTAAACATAAAAAATAAACTAAAATAAAAAACCTAAACTAAAATAAATAAACTAAAAATAAATAAACTAAACTAAAGAAAAATAAAAAATTACCTAAATAAAAATAAAAAGTAAAATAAACTAAAATAAATCAAAAATAAATTAAATAAACTAAATAAACCCAAATATATCAGTTTATTAATTTAAAATAAAAACAAAAAACCCTAAATCCTAAACCCTAAAACCTAAACTTATAACGCTAAACCCTAAACCCTAAACCTTAAACCCTAACCCTAAACCATAAAAGCATAAAACTTAAAACCTTAAACCTAAACCTAAAGTAACTAAATAACTAAAAAATAAACCTAAACCCTAAAACCTAATAAACCTAAGCATAAACCTAAACACTAGGAACGGGCAAAACCTTCACTAGAACAACATCACAACCGCCTCTACAGTGGTGGAGGCTAAGAATAGTGGTTATCAATGGTGGTGGGATCTAGAGATGTTGGGTGGTATGGAGGTGGTGGTGAGCAAAGGGAATGAGATGGTGGATTGATTGAGGTTACAATCATGGTGGGGGCGGAGGAGATATCGGGATATTATGGTGGATCCCACTACTCGAGAGGCTGAGGTGGTTCTGATGGGAACTAGAGAAACTGAAGAATGACTGATCCATTCTACTACATATGGAATTGTATCTTTACAGTAGAGGAAGTTCTAGTTATCTAGGGTTTTTGATTTGCTCTATATGTACTCATTTTTTATCTATGTCGACACCTGTGTATTAGAAAACTTGTTGTTTTACTTTTGTTGAAATTAAAAATAAGAAATGTTGAATCTGAATTTGTTCTCTATCAAAAAATAAAAAAATAAAAAATCCTAAACCCTAAAATAAAATTTCAACCCTAAATCTAAAACCTGAACCCTAAACCCTAAACCCTAAACCCTAAACCCTAAGGCCTAAACCCTAAACTTTAAACCCTAAACCCTAAACTAAAAAAAACCCTAAACCTTAAACCCTAAACCCTAAACTAACCCTAAACCCTAAAAAGCTAAAAACCTAAACCTAAACTAAATAAAACCTAAAAAAACCTAAACTAAAAGAAAAAAAACTAAAACCTAAACCTAAACCTAAACCAAAACCATAAAAGAAAATAAAATAAAAAATAAAAACCAAACTAAATTAAAATAAATAAAACCCTAAACTAACCTAAAAAATAAAAAACCTAAATAAAATAAAAACTAAACCTATAATAAAAATAAAAAAAAACATAAAATACAATAAAATGAAATCTAAATAAAAACCTAAACCTAAATAATAAATATAAAAATATATCCTAAAAATAAAGAAAAGATAAAACCTAGATGCTAAACTAAAAATAACTAAACCTAAAAAAAAAATAAACCTAAACTAAAATAAATAAAACCTTAAACTAAACTTAAAATAAACTAAACCTAAACCTAAACCTAAACTAAATAAAATAAAATAAATTAAAAAAAACTTAAACCTAAACTAAAAAATAAAACCTAAAAATAAGCCTAAAATAAAAACATAAAATCTTAAACTAAGAAAATAAAATAAAAACCTAAACCTAAACCTAAAAATAAGAAATAAAACCTAAACCTAAAAAATAAAATAAAATAAATCTAAACTAAAAAATAAACCTAAACTTAAACCTAAACCTAAAAAATAAACTAAAAAAAGCTAAACTAAAATAAATAAATCTAAAATAAATAAACTAAATTAAATAAAGAAAATAAACTAATATAAAAAATAAACTAAAATAAATAAAAATAAACTAAATAAACCTAAACCTGAGTTTACTTTAAAATAAATAAATAAAATCCTAACCCTAAATCCTTAATCCTAAAATCAAAATTCTAAACTCTAAACCTACAACCCTAAACCCTAAAACCCTAAACCCTAAACCCTAAACCATAAACCCTAAACCTTAAACACTAAAACTTAAACCCTAAACCCTAAACCTTAAACCCTAAACCATAAACCCAAAACCATAAACTATCCCTAAACCTAAACCTTAAATCCTAAAACCCTAGACCCAAAACCCTAAACACAAACCCTTGTCCCCCCCTCTCTTCTCCCCGTTTCTAATTTTGAATCCCTCTAGTGGTGCATCAAATAGGGATTTTATGGTTTGGTTTTGGTTTCAACCATATTCAATGGTTTGAACAAAGATCCGCCATTTGTTTGAAGCTTGATCATTGATCATGGCTGCGGTGAGTTCTATTCCTTGGGTTCCACCTCAAATTATGGATGCTTCGGTTAGGTCATCCAACACTTTGGGGCTTGGTGGCCCTAGTGTTGCTTCTTCTACTAAATCTTTTAAGGAAATGCTCTCTGGTAAGACTTCTCCCTCTATTGATTCAGTTAATCTCATTTCAATGTCTTTTAGAGGTTTGTCAACCTTAATGTGCTCTGATGTCGATGTTGAAAAGCCTTTTGAATTTTTTTTCAAGAATTTGTGTCATCCAAATTTGGATAAGATCCACCCTTTTTCCATGATCTCAAGCTTATGTGCTTTCAATTGGTCTTATTGACCCTCGATATCTGATTCAACTTTCTAATGATCTAGATTATTCATGTGTTTTTCTGTGTCTTTATTTCATCTTTAATTGTCAAATGGATTTTGTTGAAGTGGTCACCTTTTTGACATTAAGGAAGAATCTCCTATTATCCCTGTGGTTATCTCTTCTTAATATGCACATTCATTTTGTTACCCATCATGTGCTTTTGCTCTGACTTTATTTAGTTGTCCTTGCAACTCACTCGACCGCTAAGTGATGATCTCCCTTCTATTACTCAAATCTTTGTAATTAGACATAACTAAAAAAAATACCCTAAGGAAGTTTGATTTCTAAAAATATGAGTATTTGAAAAGGTTGAATTGGAGAACCTTCTTGTTTATGTTCACCATAAATTCATCATGATAATTTGGAATATTTTATTCTCGCATACCCACTTAAAAAAATGAAATCCTTCTAAAGAGAATGTTTTCCTAGCCATAAGTCGATCCCTATTTATGTTTAAAAATTGGCCTCTAATCCTAAGAATGGTATGAAGGTTATTATTGAGGTTGATTCCTTGGATATCAGTTTTAATCCTGTTGAACAAGTGTTGGATCCTATTATTGATACAGATTCAACTAATTTTCAAAATAGGAAGGATGATTTACCTTTTTTTCCTTCTTTGAATTTGAATATTTCTAATGCGAAGGATAATAAATTTTCAAAGTTATTGGAAGATGATTTTGTTTCCTCTGATTCTATTCTTGCATCTATGCCCTTTGATTATTGAAAATGAAGCTTTTAATGAAGATTTAAATGATGTCGAGCATGCTAAAAACATTTATGATCTAGATTTAACTACTTGTGCTTTAAATGGTTCTAAATAATCACCGTCTCTCATCTCTAATCTTGATATTCATGTTAATCCTACTTGTCAACTTAATATGGATTTGAAAGAGGGTGAACTCCCCTCCAAACACTTGGAGAATTCTCCTAAATTTATGACCAATGTTACTAAATCTTACTCGGATGATAATTTTAGGGGAAAAGAAAATGGTTTTCAAGCTTATCATGCTAAAAAGAAAAAGAAGTGTTAAAATTTACTTTCCTAAATTATCCAAAAATACTAAATTTGCTACGGACTCTCACTCCTCTCTTAATTAACCTTTGCTTAACCCCTATTTATTTTACTTATGTTTAACTTTCTTATGTGGAATGTTAGAGGGATCGGTACACTCTCTAATCATAATCGTATTAGAAACATTTGTCACATTCAATATATTTAATTACTTATTATTCTGGAGCCTCTTATCCATGCTAATAAAATTAACCATATTGCTAAAATAATTGACTTCAATAAATTTTTCTCTAATCTTAGTATTAAGATTTGGTGTTTTTGGGATAATTTCGTTGAGGTTTCTATTATTAATGATTTTCAACAAGTTTTCAATGCTCAAATCTTATGGTGACTATTGTGTTTTGGGCTCTTTTGTTTATGCATCTTGTTATAGATCTCGTAGAAATCTTCTTTGGAATAATTTGAGGAATTTTACTACCTCAGTCAACAAACCTTAGTTTGTGGCTGGTGATTTCAACACTATTTTATTCTCTTCTTAATGAAGTGGTGGCTGCTCTCCTAATATTCATTTCATGGAAGATTTCTCCAATCTGATCCTTCATTGTAATTTGATTGATATTGACTTTAAGGGTTCTAATTATACTTAGCAAAACTCTAGACTTTGGCAAAGGTTGGACCTGATTTTTTTTAATACTCATTAGATTACTCAATGGCCTATTACTTCTATTGATCATTTAAGCATAACCTTGTCAATCATGCTCCTCTTCTAGTTTCTATTAAAGATAATTCTAATAGATTGCATAAATCTTTCCTTTAAACATGTGGATTCAAATATATTGACTTTTTTGATAATAATTGAAAGCTCTTTACATCCTCATAATTTGATTATGGGGATGAGTAGACTTTGGTTTAAACTTTAAAGATTTAAACAAAATTTGGGTTGCTGGAATAAGCATTGTTTTAAAAACCTTTTTGATAATATTAAAGATATCAAAAAATTGGTCTATGATCTTGAAGTCTTTGTTATGTCTGATCCTTCTAAAATTAAGGCTTGACTAAGGTGAAAGACAAACTTGTTAACTTCCAATATATGGAAGAGACTTACTTGTGCCAAAAAGCTGTTAGTAAGCATATTGCCGATGGTGATAGGAATACTAGTTATTACCATGCTTTAGTTAATAAAAAAGAGCTTTAAATAATATTCTAAAAATTAAAGATGATAATGGTGTTTGGATTATGGAGAATAATGATATTATGGAATTTATTAATAACTTTAAAATATGCTTAGTAAGAGTTGCTCTATGAAGATATTTCTAAATTGCATTTGATTCCTTTCTATTATTACTAATGATGATAATCATTTGCTTACCATCGTCCAATGAATGAAGATGAAAATGTTGCAAGTCCATAATAGCATGAATATAGATTATGTTGCTCGTCCGGAGGGTTTTACTACTCAGTTCTTTCAAAAATGTTGGTTTATCATTAAAAATGATTTTATTGAGGCTATGGTTGATTTTTTTAATGGTAATCCTTTTCCTAGATATTTCTATGGTACTTCTATCATTCTCATACCTAATAAAGATAATTCAAATTATTAGAGTAATTTTAGACCTATTCGTCTTTGCACCTTCTTCAGTAAGTTGATTTCCAAAATTCTAACCAACAGGCTTAGTCCTTTACTTAATAAAATTATCTCTATCAACCAAATTGTTTTATTGGAAGTAGATCTATTTCTAATAATATTTTACTCGCCTAAGAATTAATTCATGATCTTGATGCCAAGACTAAAGGTGGGAACATTCTTTTCAAATTAGATATTACCAAAGCCTTTGATAAAATTTCTTTCCATATTCTGAATTTATTTGGATTTTTTGATAAATTTATTTTTCTTAGTAAAAATTATATTAATAATGCATGGTTTTCGATAATGCTTAATGGGGAAGCCTTGGGTTTCTTTCCCTCTTCCCAGGGCTTAAGGCAAGGGGATTCTTTATGTCCTGTTTTATTTATTATCACTGTTGAGTACTTATCTAAAAGCATCAATGATTTATTCTTTAACAATCCTAGTATGTACTATGAACTCTTGGTGGTCTTTTCCTTTTTATGCCAAATGATTTCATTATTTTTTTGCAAAGCTACAATTCATCATATTAAGCATCTCAAGTATTTTCTAAGTAGATTTGGTAGAGAAAGTGGCCTTCTCTATCAATGATAACAAAAGCTATTTTATTACTTCATCTTGTATCTCCAATTAATAAAATCAATCAAATTGCATATCACTAATTTTAAGCATCAACACTTACCTCTAAAGTACTTGGGTGTCGCTTCTTTAAAGGCTCAAAATGATCCCATCTCTTTGATGAGTTAATTCAAAAAATTTAAATTAAATTTCCATTTAGGAATTCCATTTACTTTTTTGGTGGAAGGTTCACTATTCTTAAAAGCACTCAATTCAATGCCTCTTTATTTGATTCAAACTATTATCCCCACCAATGCTACCTCATTAGAATTGATCTTGCCTAATAAATGTTTTTGGGGCTCCAATAACTCTACCAAAAGAATGCATTGGGCATCTTGGCATAAATGTTGTGGTCCTTTGGGTGAAGGTACTCTAGGTTGCAAACCTATTCATGAAGCTATCACCGCTTTCTCTCATATGCTCTGGTGAAATTTTAGAAAGAATTATAGCCTTTAGGCTAATTCTATGATAGAAAAATATTGCCAAGGTAAACACCTTCTTATCTGTGCTTATAAAGTTGGTGACTCTCCAGTTTGGAAAAGTCTTTGCTCCATTAAACAAAATTTTAATATCTTGGGGTATTCTTACTTTCTTTTGGCAAGACAATGATTGGTAATGGCTCCATTGACACCCTTTATCTACCCACACCGCCATCAAAGTTAACTCTTTTGGCTTAATAAAATTGGAATGAAAGTAAACTTGAGAATTATATCCTTATTTCTCTTTAACAATTTTAGAAATATTGCCATTTCTTCTACAACTGATGATTCTTTTAAGCTCTTATAATGGTGATTTTGTTCTTAAAGAGGTTTGGAATTTTATTAGAGTTAAGAACCCTCCAATGTCTTTATTAAACTTTGGAACAATATCATTCCCATTTTCTATTCCTTTTAGCTTGGAGGATTTTGAATAACATTATTCCGAGGACTCTTTGCTCTAGACTAAAGGGTTTCATTTACCATCAAAATGTTGTTGTTCATATTGAAAGTGTAAATCATGTTAATGGTGCTATTGTTTCTAAATAATGGATTTGTATGATGACTTATTTAATACCAACTATTTTCATGGTTCTCTTTCTTTATATCAACTTGAAGTTTGTTTCAAAAAATTATGAAAGGTCATATCAATGTATTAATATTACTCTTCTCTGTTCATCTAGATGGATAGAAATGATGCTAAATATTGTGGCACTCATGAACCATAAAAGATCCTACTAGAACTAATGAAAAAAATTCATGCTCTCTTTAATGCCAATCTTATTTGTAGCATTCATTTTAGAGGCTATAAATTTGTGGCTAAAAAATTTATCATTCTACCCGATTTGGACCCTTATAAAGGTGCTAGGATTATCCATCGGATCAACCCTAATGATAACTTGATTAAAGTGAATACTGATGGTTCTTTAGCTTCTAATAAATATGGTTGTGGTGGTAACCTTATGGATTCTAAAGGTACTATCATTTGTGCTTTTGCCTATCATCTCAATGCTTGTTTTGTATTTTTACTGAGCTTATGGATATTAATAAAGTTATTGAAGCTTATTTGAATAAAGGTTTTTTCAACATCTAGATTAAAGTTGATGCTCTTTTGCTTCTTGGCATGCTTAATTCTAATAGAAATGGGAATGCTGAATTATTTTCTCTTTAATCATATAAAAAATATTCTTTCTTAAGTTTTAAAATTTCCCACATCCTTTATGAAGGTAATGCTTGTATTTCTTGGCTAATTTAGCCAACCAACTTAAAGTTCACTTTATTTGACAACCAAATGTTGCCTAAACTATTAAGAGGTTTGGTTAACTGATAATACTGGATTGCCTTATCTTAGATTATAATATCTTTTTTGGTTTTTTTTTTGTGTTTTTTTTATGAGCCTTTGCTTTTGTTTGCCCTTTGTTAAACCATCTTTGGTTGTGGTTATTTGTTTATTTTCACTCTTTTGAACATTGTTACTTTTGACCTTTTACTTTTTCTGTTTGCTCCCTGGTTATTATTATTGAAATTGGTTGATTTAGTTTTTTACCGTATCTCTTCAGCTTTTTACCACATTTTTTCCTTATATTTTGATAACCTCCTATTATTGTTTTATCTTCTATTAGTTCTTCCACTTGTATGGGTTTTACCTCATTTCAGGGTTGGTTCCTCACTTACTTGTTTTGGATCTACTGCTATGTTGGTTGAATGGGTGGTTTTTGGTCAATCAACTAAGTATTAGGTTAGGCTACTAATTTGGCTATTTTTTCCTTTTCTGTTGGTGACATATCTGGGGGACTGTCATTTTGCTTTTGCTTCATTTTGGAATTATGGAGGTTTTTGTTTGGCTATTACTTTCTCTATCTTATTTATTGGGGATTGGTGGTCAGTTTCATTAATTCTATTTTGTTTCTTTTGGTTTTGGTTTTGTCCTCCTCTTATTTTAGCCTTCCTCTTGTGTGCTTGGTTTGGTTATTGTTCTGGTTGGTCTTTTTTTTTTTGGTGGTTGTGTTATTTTCCTGTCGCCTTGGGTGATTTTGGCTTGATGGCCGTTGGTCTTTACATTGACTTGGGTTTTTTACTGTGGTGGTTGGCTGGCTATGTTATCGCTATTGATTGGTTATTGTTTATTTGTGGTATTTTGTTGGTTTTTTGCTTTTCTATCGATGAGGATCTTTCTTTGTTGGTTACTAATGATGGCTATTCTCTAGACCCCTTATGGATGTTTTACTTAGCTACTGTGGGAGGACTTTAGTTGTCCTTAGAATCTTGGTTATCGCTTTTCTTTGTTGGTTTTTTCTTCTTCTTGGCAAGTTGTCGTTTCTTTTGTCATAACCTTTGTTGATCCTTATAATTGGGATTTTTCTCTGGTTTGGTTGTCGCTTTGGCTTCCTTTTGTGTGTCCTTGTTGCCTTGTTCGTATGCTTGGTGGTGGTTTTGGTGTACTTACTTGGTTCCATTAGCTTGGCCAATGATCTTGTTGTAACCGGGTTGCTAGCTTTTATGTGATTGGCCTATTGTGGGTTTTAGTTGGTGGGTTGTAATGGCTATCTGGTTATTTTCTATTTTTTAGGTAGACTGGATCACTATCGATTGTTTGCCTTGATGGCTATGTGTATTAGGTATGTCGGGCTATGATGGCTTTGATGTTACTCACCTCCGCTCTTTGTTTGGTAGCTTTATATATGACTGTAACCTTTCTTATGAAGTTTGGATGCTCATATGTATTGTTGCCCATTGAGATGATCTTAACTGAGCATGAGCCTTTTCTTTCTCACCTCTCCTTTTGCTCTCTTTATCCTTATCCTTTTAGATATGACTTTTGCCTTGGTAGTGTTTTTTGCAAAATTTTTTCATAGGTTGGAACTTTACCATAGGCCTGATCATTTCTCTGTCATCCCTACTGTTGCTAATATGGAGCTTGCTTATCTTGCTTTCTCAAAACAATCACAACTATCATTTAATGAACCTTTTTTTATTTCATGTTTTATTTTATTTTACTGTCATTTTGGTCTCATCCATTTTAGTTGTTATTTTTTCTCTTTATTTTCTTTCTTCTTCTCTAATGTACTTAGATGGGGTTTAGCTTTTTTTGTAGCTCTTGGTAGAATTTTGAGTTTATCAATTTTAAGGACATTATATCTTTTCCTTTATGGTACTAAAATTTAACTTTTTTCAAAAAAATACCCTAAACCAAACTTAAATCAAACCAACCTAAACCCTAAACCCTAAACCATAAATGTTAACCAAACTAAACCCTAAATCCTAAACTATCCTAAACTTAAACCCTAAACCTTAAACTAAATCTAAACTAACCTAAACTATGTTAAAATCTTAACCCTTAACCTAAACCTAAACACTAAACTAAACTCTAAACTAAACCCTAAACAAAAACTAAACCTTAAACTAAAACTATAAAAAACCCTAAACCTAAACACTAAAACCTCAAAACCCTACACCCTAACCTCCTACTAAACTCTAAACAATAAAACCCAAAATTTAAAAAATTTTAAACCCTAAACCTAAACACTAAACCTTAAAAACTAAACCTAACCCTAAGTTAAACCCTAAACCCTAAACCCTAAAACCCTAAATGCTAAACTCTAAATAAACCTAAACCCTAAACCTAAAACCTACTAAGTAAAACCAAAAAAAACTTTAACCTAAAATAATAAAAAAAAAATAAACCTAAACTTAAAAAATAAAATAAAAAATAAAACTAAACGAAAATAAAATAAATAAAACCTAAATTAAACTAAAATAAAAACATAAATAAAATAAAAATTGAACGAAAAATAAAATTAAAAAAACATAAAATAAAATAAAATAAAATAAAATAAAAAATAAATAAAAATATAAACCTAAAAAATAAACCTAAAAATAGCCACCACCCCCACCCCAATCCCAAAAAAAAAAACTAAACCTAAAACCTAAAATAAACATAAACATAAACCTAAACTAAAATAAACAAAACCTAATCCCTAAACCCTAAATTAAATAAAACCTAAAAATAAAATAAATAAATAAACTTAAACCAAAATAAATAAAATTAAAACTAAAACATAAACCCACACCTAAAAAGAAGATAAAATTAAAAATTAAAACTACACTAAAATAAAATAAATAAAAACTTAAACTATACTAAAAATAAAAAACCATAAATAAAATAAAAACTAAACAAAAAATAAAAATAAAATAAACCTAAAATAAAATAAAATTAAAACTAAATAAAAACTAAAACCTATAAAATAAACCTAAAAATAAATAAAAAATAAAACCTAAACCCTAAACTAAAAGAAAAATCTAATCCTAAAAAAAATTAAAATAAATTAAACTAACTAAGAAACTAAAATAAAATAAAATAAACTAAACACAAATAAAGCAAACAAAACTAAGCAAAAATAAATAAAATAAAATAAATAAAACTATAAATAATAAAAAAAAACTAAAACCTAAATGATAAATAAATAAAATAAAAGAAATAAGAAACCTAAACTAAGATAAAGATAAATAAAACTTCAAAACTAAAAAAAATAAAAACTAAAATAAAAAAAAAACAAGACCAAAAATAAAAATAAATTAAACCTGAAATAAAATAAAATAAAAACATAAACTTAAAAAAAAAAGCCTAAGAATAAATAAAAAAATAAAACCTAAACCCTAAGCTAAATAAAAAACCTAAACCTAAAATAAAATTAAAATAAGAAAAACCTAAACCTAAACCTGAAATAAACTAAACCTAAACTTAAACCTAAACTAAATAAAATAAAATAAATTAAAAATAAGCCTAAACCTAAACTAAAAAATAAAACCTAAAAATAAATCTACAATAAAAACCTAAAACAAAAAAATAAAAAATAAACATAAACATAAACCAAAAATTAAAAAAATAAAACTAAAACTAAAAAAAAAAACTAACTATGAAAATAAACCTAAACCTAAAAAATAAACTGAAATAAAAAGGCTAAACTAAAATAAGTAAATATGAAATTAATAAATTAAACTAAAAAAAATAATCCTAAATAAAAATAAAAAATAAAATAAACAAAAATAAATACAAAATAATCTAAATAAACTAAATATATCTAAACCTACTAGTTTACTTAATTTAAATAAAAATAAAAAATAAAAAACTAAATACTGAAAATAAAAAAAAACCCTAAATAATAAAAAACCCAAAACCCTAAACTAAAGAAAACCTAAACCTAAAATAATAAATAAAATAAACTAAAATACTAAAATAAACTAAACTAAAATAAATAAAACCTAAACCTAAACCTAAATTAAATTAAACCTAAATCCTAAGCTAAATAAAATAATATAAACTAAAAATAAACCTATACCTTAACTAAAAAGTAAAACCTAAAAATAAACCTATAACCAAAACATAAAAAAGTAGAATAAAATCTAAACCTAAACCTAAAATAAAAAAATAAAACCTAAAACCTAAAATAAAATAAAAATAAAACTAAACTAAAAATAAACCTAAACCTAAACCTAAACCTAAAAAGTAAACTAAAATCAAAAGAACTAAATTTAAAAAATAAACTAAACTAAATAAAAATATAAAATAAAATAAACTAAAATAAATAATAAATAAACTAAATAAATTAAATAAACTTTAACCTACTAGTATGCTTAATTTATTAAAAAAACCTAAATCCTAAACCTACAACCCTAAACCCTAAACCCTAAACCATAACCCTAAACCATAAACCCTAAATAAAATAAACCTAAAATAAAATAAATATAAACTAAAATAATAATCCTAAAAAAATATAAAACATAAAACCTAAACCTTAAACTAAAAAAAAAAAACTAAACCTAAAATAAAAATAAAATAAACTTAAATTTAAACTAAAATAAACTAAATTAAAATAAATAAAACCTACACCTAAACCTAAAATAAACTAAACCTAAACTAAATAAATAAATTAAAATAATAAAACCTAAACCTAAGATAAAATAAAACCTAAACTAAACTAAGTTAGAAATAAAACCTAAACTAAAATATAAAATAAAAAATCAAACTAAACTAAAATAAACATAAACTTAAACCTAATCCTAAAAATAAACTATACTAAAATCCTAAACTAAAATAAAATAAACTAAACTAAATAAAAAATAAAATATAAACTTAAAAATAAAATCTAAAATAAACTAAATAAACCTAAACCTATCACTTTACTTAATTTAAAAAAATACTCTAAACCATAAACCATAAACGCTAAACATTAAATCATAAACCTTAAACCCTAAACCCTAAATCTAAAATTAAATAAAATAAAAACTAAATGAAAACTTAAAACTACAAAATAAACCTAAAATAGAACCTAAAAAGTAAATAAAAAAAAAATAAACATAAATACCTAAACTAAAAAAAAACCTAAACCAAATTGAAATCAAATAAATAAAATAAAATAAACCTAATCCTAAACTAAATAAACTAAACTAAAATAAATAAAACCCACACCTAAAGCTAAAATAAACTAAACCTAAACTTTAAACTAAATAAAATAAAATAAAATAAAATAACTTAAACATAAACTAAAAAATAAAACCTAAAAATAAACCATATATATAAACCCTAAACCTAAAAAAATATAATAAAAACCTCAATCTAAAACTACAAATTAAAAATAAAACCTAAACATAAAAAATAAAATAAAAATAAAACTAAACTAAACCTAAAATAAAAATAAAACTAAACATAGACCTAAACCGAAACTTAAAAATTAAAATAAAAATAGATAAATAAAAACTTAAACAAAAACTTAAACCTAAACCTAAAAACAATAAATATAAAAAACTAAATTAAAATAAATTAAATAAAATCCTAAACTAAACTAAGAAAATAAAATAAACCTAAAAGTAGAAAAACCTAAATAAAATAAAATCTAAGGGAAAATAAAAAAAAATAAACCTAAAATAAAATAAAAATATCTAAACTTAAAAAATATAATAAAATCTAAACCTAAACCTAAAAAGAAAATTTTAAACATACAAAATAAAATAAATATATAACTAAACTAGAAAAAAACATAAACCTAAACCTAAACCTATAAAGTAAACTAAATAAAATACTTAAACTAAAATAAATTAATCTAAAATTAATAAAACCTAAATAAAATGAAAAATAAACCTAAATAAAATAAAAAAAATAAAATAAAGAAAATAAATAAATAATAAAACCTAAACCTCTGGGTTTACTTAATTTTAAAAAAAAACCCTAAACCCTAATCTCTAAAATAAACACTAAACCCTAAACCAACAACCCTAAACCGTAAAATAACCTTAAACCCTAAACCCTGAAATAAATTAACCCTAAAATAAAATATTAACTAAATAAAATTCTAAACCTAGAATAAACTAAAAATAAAGCATAAAAATAAAATAAAATCTAAACCCTAAAACCTAAACCTAAAATAAACAAAATAAAATAAACATAAAATAAGCTAAAATAAAACTAAAAAATAAATAAACTTAAACAAGAACCAACCCAACCCTACCCCAACCATAAACTCTAAACCCTGCCCTAAAAAACTAAACCTAAACCCTAAAACTACCCCACCCTAAACCCTAAACCCCAAACCTAAACCCTAAAAAAAAGCCTAAATAAACTAAAAACATAAAAACATAATAAATAAATAAACCTAATGTAAATCAAATAAAAAATAAAATAAAAAAAAATAAAATAAAAAATAAAACCTAAAAATTAAAACTTAAACCTAAACCTAAACCTAAACATAAAAAATAAAATAAAATAAAATAAAACTAAATAAAATAAAATAAATAAAATTAAACTAAACTAAAAATAAAGATACCTAAAAATAGAAAACCTAAAATAAATAAACCTTTAAAATAAAAATAAATTAAACATAAAATAAAATAAAATAAAACTATACAAAGCCTAAAAAATAAACCTAAAATAACAAATAAATATAAAAATAAAACCTAAACTAAAAAAAAAAAAAACCTAAAATAGATAAAATAAAATAAACTAGCTTATACTAAAATAAACTAAACTAAAATAAATAAAAGCTAAACCTAAACCTAAAAAAAACTAAACCTAAATCCTAAGTTAAATAAAACAATCTAAACTAAAAGAACATAAAACTAAAAATTAAAAAAAATAAACTAAAACTTAAAAAAAAAGAATAAAATCTAAACCTAAACCTAAAAAATAAAAAAATAAAAACTAAATCTAAAAAATAAAATAAAAATAAAACTAATCTTAAACCTACAACCCCAAACCTTAAAAAACCCTAAACCCTAAACCCTAAACCCACAACCCTAAACCCTAAACCCTAACCTAAACCATAACCCTAAACCATAAACCCTCAATAAAATAAACCTAAAATAAAATAAATATAAACCAAAATAATAAACCTAAAAAAATATAAAAAATAAAACCTAAAACTTAAAATAAAAAAAACCTAAACCTAAAATAAAAATAATAATCCTAAATCTAAACTAAAATAAACTAAACTAAAATAAATAAATCTTACACCTAAACCTAAAATAAACTAAACCTAAACCTTAAATTAAATTAAATTAAATTAAATAAATAAATAAAACCTAAAATTAAAAAAAATAGAACTCAAAAATAAACCTAAAATAAAAACCTAAAACTTAAACCTTAAAAAATAAAATAAAAACCTAATCTTAAACTTAAAAGTTAGAAATAAAGCCTAAACCAAAAAAATAAAATAGAAATCAAAGTAAACTAAAAAATGAACATAAACCTAAACCTAATCCTAAAAATAGACTATAATAAAAATCCTAAACTAAATAAACTAAACTAAATAAAAATAAAATATAAACTTAAATTAAAATCTAAAATAAACTAAATAAACCTAAACCTATCGGTTTACTTAATTTAAAAAAACCCTAAACACTAATCATCAAAGCATAAACCTTAAACTTTAAACCCTAAACCTAAAAATAAATAAAATGAAAACTAAATAAAAAAAATTAAAACTACAAATGAACCTAAAAATAGAACCTAAAAGTAAATAAAAAATAAAACATAAAACCTAAACTAAATAAAACCTAAACCAAAAATAAAAATAAAATAAATAAAATAAAATAAACCTAATCCTAAACTAAATAAACTAAACTAAAATAAACAAAACCTACACTAAAGCTAAAATAAACTAAACCTAAACTTTAAACTAAATAAAATAAAATAAACTAAAAAAAACTTAAACATAAACTAAAAAATAAAACCTAAAATAAACCTAAAATATAAACCCTAAACCTAAAAAATAAAAAATATAATAAAACCTCAATCTTAAACTACAAATTAAAATAAAAAACTAATAAAAATAAACTAAAAATAAAAAACAAACCTAAAAAAAACATAGACCTAAACCTAAATTAAAAAATAAAATAAAAATAAATATATAAAAACTTAAACTAAAACTTAAACCTAAACCTAAAAATAATAAAAATAAAAAACTAAAGTAAAATAAATTATATAAAATCCTAAACAAAACTAAAATAATAAAATAAACCTAAAAGTAGAAAAACCTAAATAAAATAAAATCTAAGGGAAAAATAAAAATAAACTAAACCTAAAATAAAATAAAAATACATAAACTTTAAAAATTGAATAAAAATCTAAGCTTAAACCTTAAAAAAAAGAAAATTTTAAACATACAAAATAAAATAAATATATAACTAAACTAGAAAATAAACATAAACCTACACCTATAAAGTAAACTAAAATAAAAAACTTAAACTAAAATAAATAAATCTAAAATTAATAAACTAAAATAAATAAAATGAAAAATAAACCTAAATAAAGAAAATAAAATGAAGTAAAATAAATAAATAATAAACTAAATAAACCTAAACCTACCAGTTTACTTAATTTAAAAAAAAAACCTAAACACTAATCTCTAAAATAAATAAAATAAAACCTAAAACCCTAAAATAACCCAAACCCTAAACCAAAATAAAATAAATTATGAACTAAATAAAATTCTAAACTTAAAGAATAAAATTAAAAATAAGGCATAAAAATAAATTAAAAATAAAATATAAACCCTAAACAAAAATAAACATAAAATGAACTAAAATGAAATAAAACCTACACCTAAACCTAAAATGAAAATAAAATAAACATAAACCTAAACTAAAATAAACTAAACTAAAATAAATAAAACCTACACCTAAACCTAAACCTAAACTAAACCTAAACCTAAACTAAATAAAATAAAATAAACTAAAAATAAACCTAAACAAAAACTAAAAAATAAAACTTAAAAATAAACCTAAAATAATAACCTAAAACCTAAACTTAAAAAAATAAAATAAAACCATAAACCTAAACATAAAAATAAAAATAAATCCTAAAACTAAAAAAACTAAAATAAAGCTAAAATAAATTAAAAAATAAACATAAACCTAAACCTAAACCTAAAAAAGAAACTAACATAAAAAACCTAAACCAAAATAAATGAACATAAAATAAAATAACTAAATAAAATAAAATATAAACCTAAATAAAATATAAAATAAACTAAATAAACCTAAACCTACCAGTTTACTTAACGTTAAAAAATAATCCTAAATCGTAAACCTTAAACCCTAAATACTAAATCCTAAACCCTAAACCCTAAAACTAAAATAAAATAAAATAAAAAGTTAAGCCTAAAAAATAAACCTAAAAAATAAAACCTAAAAGTAAATAGAAAAATAAAAGATAAACCCTAAACGAAAAAAAACCTAAAGCTAAAATATAAATACAACAACAACAAGCCTTTATCCCTCTAAGTGGGGTCGGCTACATGAATCCTTCATCTCCATTGTGTCCAATTATGTTTCAAATTCTCATTTAATTCAAGTATACTAAGGTCTTTTTTTATACATCTTAACCAAGTCTTTTTAGGTCTACCTCTACCTTTCTTAACATAAGGCAAATCTAATGCATCTAGTCTCTTAACTGGGTCATTGGAAGACCGATGCTTTATGTGGCCAAACCATCTAAGGAAACTCTGTCTAATCTTATCTGCCACTGGAGCTACTCCAACTTTTTCTTGAACATACTCATTTCACATTTTATCTCTAAGAGTAAATCCACTCATTCACTTGAGCATCCTCATCTCTGTAACACTTAACTTAGTCTTATGCTTCTCTTTTATTGGCCAACATTCCATAAGTCATTTAGTCTTACCACCATCTTATAAAATTTTCCTTAAGTTTAAGTGGAACTTTTCTTTCAATAGGCCAAATGCATTCCTCCACTTCAACCATACAACTTGAATTCTACTAATAACATCTCCATCTATGTCACCATCATTTTGAATAATAGAGCCTAAATATCAATCTCACTCTTATTAATGACTTGTTCACCAATGTCACACTACCACTAGAACTTCTACAACTAAAATTACACTTCATATATTCAATTTTAGATCTACTTAAATGAAAACCTTTAGACTCTAATGTTGACCTCCATAATTCAAGTTTCTCTTGTACTCCCTCTCTAGTTTTATCAACAAGAAGATTGTCATCAGCAAAAAGCATATACCAAGGTACATCTTTCTGTAAATGCCTAGTAAGAACATCCATAACTAAAGCAAAAGGATAAGGGCTTAAAGTTGATCCTTGATGTAATCCAACTGAAATAGGAAAATATTTTGTCAATCCTCCTTCTGTTTGGACACAAGTAATTGCTCTAGTATACATATGCTTAATGACTTGAATATAACCATTATTAACTCCTTTCTATTCTAGAACTCTCCAAAGAACATCTCTTGAAACTTTATTAAAAGCTTTCTCTAAATCAATAAATATCATATGTAGATCCTCCTTACTTTCTCTATACTTCTCCATCAAACTTCTTAACCAATGTATAACATCCATAATAAATCTTCTTAGCATGAAACCAAACTGATTTTCAGAAACTTTTGTATCACATTGTAACATATGCTCAATTATTCTCTCCCATAATTTTAATGTATGACACATTAACTTAATTCCTCTATAATTTGCACACTCTTGTGCATCACCTTTATTCTTAAATATGGGAACAAACAAACTCTTCCTCCACTTTTCTAGCATCTCTTTAGTCTTTAAAATAACATTAAAAATATTTATAAGCCAAGAAATTCCTTGATCTCCTAAACATTTCCACACTTCTATTGGAATATCATTAGATCCTACTATTTTTCACATTTTATTTTCTTTAAAGCTTCTCTAACTTCAGATTTACTAATATGACAATGAAAACAAAATTTTCTATTTTTGTTTAGGGTATTAAGGTTGCTAAAATCAATCATACTTTTAGATCCTTCATTGAAAAGTTTTTCAAAATATCTCATCTACCTATTTTCAATATCCTTTTCTAAGAAAAGCACTTTATTATTTTCATCCTTAATACACCTCACTTGGACTAGGTCTTTACTTTTCCTATCTCTTTGGTTGGCTAACTTATACATACATTTTTCACCTTCTTTGGTATCTAATCTATTGTATAAATCACTAAAAGCTAAATTTTTTTGCATCATATATTGCTTTCTTAGAATCTCTATAGGCCACTTTATATCTTTCCCAATTCTCCAAGTTTTTACATATAAACCAAATTTTACAACAATGCTTCTTATTTCTTATATTTTCTTGCACACTCTGACTCCACCACCAACTATTTTTATTAAAAGAAGCTTTTCCTTTTGATTCTCCAAACACTTTTTTAGCAACTTGCTTAATTTTACTTGCTACTTTTTTCACATAACATTAGCTTTTTTATGAACATCCCAAATTCTAAGCTCTTGTAGCTTGCTCTTAAAAATATTTTTATTTATGTTCTTTAAGTGTCCCCATCTAATCCTAGGACAATAATTTGATTTAGTTTTTCTCTTACAATCTTCATCTTAAAATCTAAAACTAACAATCGATGTTGGGTACTTGAACTTTCACTTAGAATTACCTTACAATCTTTACAATCTAAATGATCTATTTTTTCTTATCAGAAAATGATCAGTTTGTATTTTACTAGATCCATTTTTATAAGTAATAAATGTTCATCTCTTTTCTTAAGTAAAGTATTAGCAACTACAAAATCATAAGCTAAAGCAAAATTTAATATAGTCCTATGTTCTTCATTAGTCACTCTAAATCCATAACCACCATGAATACATTTAAAATCTTCTACCACTCTACCAACATGTCCATTTAAATCTCCTCCAATAAATACTTTTTCTTCAAGAGGTATCTTTTATATTAATCCCTCTAATTCATTCCAAAAAAATTTCTTTTGATTTTACATCAAACCCTACTTGAGGACCATAAACACTTATAACATTGAGAATCTTAGTATAAGCAATAATCTTTAAAGCTATAATTCTATCTCCACATCTATTAATATTTATAACATTATCCTTCAAACTTTTATCTATAATCACACCTACACCATTTCTAGTTCGAATTCTACATGAATACCAAAGTTTAAAACCTAAGTTATCAATCTCCTTGGCCTTCTTCCCGTCCCATTTAGTTTCTTGAACACATAAAATATTTATTATTCTATGAACCATAATATCTATTAATTCCATTAATTTACCTGTAAGAGTTAAACCTAAAATAAAAATAAATAAATAAAATAAAATAAACTTAAACTAAACTAAAATAAATAGAACCTACACCGAATGCTAAAATAAACTAAACCTCAACCTTAAACTAAATAAAATAAAATATACGAAAAATAAATCTAAACCTAAACCAAAAATCAAAACCTAAAAAATAAAAAAAATCTAAACCTAAAACCTAAACCTAAAAAAATTATATAAAAACCTAAACCTAAACCTCAAAATTAAAAATAAAACCTAAACCTAAAAAATAAAATAAAAATAAAACTAAACAAAAAAATAAACATAAATCTAAACCTAAACCTAAAAGATAAACTAAAATAATAAACCTAAACTAAAATAAATTAGCATAAAATAAATAAACTAAACTAAAGAAAAATAAAATATAAACCTAAATAAAATATAAAATAAACTAAATAAACCTAAACCTACCCATTTACTTAATTTAAAAAAACCCTAAACCTTAAACCCTAAACCCTAAACACTAAATCCTAAACCCTAAACCCTAAACCTAAAAAAAATAAAATAAAAACTAAATAAAAGCCTAAACCTAAAAAATAAACCTAAAAGTAAAACCTAAAAGTAAATAAAAATAAAGCATAAACCTTTAACTAAAAAAAACCTAAGTCTAAAATAAAAATAAAATAAACCTAAACCTAAATTAAAATAAACAAAACTAAAATAAATAAACCTAAACCTAAACCTCAAATAAACTAAACCTAAACCCAAATCTAAACTAAATAAAAAAAATTATCAAAATAAACCTAAACTTAAAAATAAACCTAAAATAAACACCAATAACCTAAACCTATAAAAATAAAATAAAAACTTAAACCTAAACCTAAAAATAAAAAATAAAAAATAAAACCTAAACCTAAAAAGTAAAATAAAAATAAAACTCAACTAAAAAATAAACCTAAACCTAAAAAAATAAACTAAAATAAAAACCTAAACTAAGATAAATAAACCTCAAATAAATAAACTAAATTAAATCAAACTAAAATATAAACCTAAATAAAAATAAAAAAACAAAGTAAACTAAAATAAATATAAAAATAAATTAATTATACTAAAAAAACCTAAACCTATCGGTTTAGTTAATTTAAAAAAAAATTTAAACCTTAAACCCTAAATCCTAAACCATAAACCCTAAACATACAACCCTAAGAAACCCTAAACCCTAAACCTTGAACCCTAACCCTAACCCTAAACTTTAAACCCTAAAGCATAAACCCTAAACCCTAAACCCTAAACCTAAACTTAAAGTAACTAAATAAATTAAAAAATAAACCTAAACCCTAAAACCTAATGAACCTAAGCCCTAAGAATGGACAGAACTATGACAACAAGAACATCACCGTCAACCAGGCTCAGTCTAGATCTTGCGATAGAGGCAAAGGCGGTGGCGACGGTCATGGTGGTGGTGGTGGAGGATATGGAGGTGGTGGTTAGAGCAGTAGTGGTTATGGAGGCATGAAGAGCAACGGAGTTTACTCCCATGGTGGTGACGGAGGAAGAGATCGGTGATATGATGGTCGGTCCCATTACTTAAGAGGCTGGGGTGGTTCCAATGGGAACTAGAGAAACCTAAGAATAGCTGATCCGATCAACTGCTTATGGAACTGTGTATTTATAGTAGAGATGGTTCTAGTTATGTAGCAGTTTGGTTTCTATATGCTCATCATTTTGAACTCTATGCCACTTGTGCCACAAAACATGGTGTGTTACTTTGTTGATGAAATCAAAGAAGAAATGTTAAATTTGAATTTGTTCTCTGTTTAAAAAAAAAAAAACCCTAAATCCTAAACCCTAAACCCAAAACCCAAACTGAACCCTAAACCCTAAAACTAAATAAACCCCAAACCTAAAACCCAACTTAAACCCTAAACCCTAAACCTAAACCCTAAACCCTAAACTAAATCCTAAACCATAAACAATAAACCCTAAACCCTAAACCCTAAACCTAAACCAACACTAAATAAACCAAACCCTAAACCCTAAAAGCTAAAAAAAACCTAAACTAAATACTTAAAATAAAATAAATTAAAATCCTAAACCAAATAAAATAAACATAAACCAAAACCTAAACCTAAACTAAATAAAATAAATAAAAAAATAAATAAAACCTAAACTAAACTAAATAAAAACCTACATAATACAAACTAAACTTAAAATAAAAAAATAAAATAAACCTAAAATAAAATAAAATAAAACCAAATGACCTAAACAATAAATGAACCTAACAATAAATAAAAAATAAAACCTAAACCATAAACTAAAAAAAACCTAAAACCTAAACTCAAATAAATAAAACATAAACCTAAACCTAAAATAAACTAAACCTGAACCTAAACCTAAACTAAATAAAATAAGATAAACTAAAAATAAACCTAGACCTAAACTAAAGAATAAAACCTAAAAACCTAAAATAAAATCCTAACACTAAACCTAAAAAATAAAAAATAAAAACCTAAAATCCTAAAAATAAAAAAATAAAGCTTAAACCTAAAAATAAAATAAAATAAAACAAAATTAAAATAAACCTAAATCTAAACCTAAACCTAAAAAAAAAAAAAAAAAAAAAACTAAAATAAATAAACTAAACTTAATAAAATAAAATGAACCTATATAAATTAAAAAAAAAATTAAATAAACTCAAATAAATAAAAAATAAAATAAATTAAATAAACCTACTAGTTTACATAATTTAAAAAAAATAAAATAAAAAATAAAAAAAATAAAAAAAATAACCTACTCTAAACCATAAACCCAACCACAAAAGAAAAACTAAACCCTAAACCACTTTAAATCCTAAACCTAAACTCTACCCTAAACCCTACCCTAAACCTTGTTAACCTAAACCCTACCAAAAAAACTTAAACTAAACTAAAGTAAATAAACCTAAAACTAAAATAAAACATAAATGTAAATAAAATAATAAATAAAATAAAATAACAACTAAACCAAAACCTAAAAAAAATAAATTTTAAAACTAAATAAATTAAAATAAACATAAACCTAAACAACAAAAAAATAAAATATACCTAAAATAAAACCTAAATAAAATAAAAATGAAAGTAAAATAAAAATATAATAAAATATATATAAATAAAAGCTAAATAAAACATAAACCTAAAAATAAACCTAAAAGTAAAAAAATAAAACCTAAACCCTAAACTTAAAACCTAAAAAAATAAATAAAATAAAATAAACCTAAACCTATCTAAAATAAACTAAAATAAAATAATAAAACCTAAATCTAAACCCTAAACTAAATAGAAAATAAACTAAAATAAATAAAACCTAAAAAAACACCTAAACCAAATAAGAAAAAATAAAATAAAACTAAACTAAAAATATACCTAAACGAAAAAAATAAACCAAAATAAAAAAACCAAAATATAATAAATAAATTTAAAATAAATAAACTAAACTAAATAAAAAATATGAACCTAAATAAAAATAAAATAAAATAAAATAAAATAAAAAATAAACTAAATAAACTAAATAAACCTAAAATTAGTAGTTTACTTAATTTAAAAAAAATAAATAATAAAATAATAAAATAAGAAGAAAAAAAACCTAAACTAAATTCTAAAACCCTAAATCGACAATCTATACCAAAACTAAACCCTAAACCTAAACCCTAAATCCTAAACCACAAACCTAAACTTAATTTATTATAGTCTTTATTTTATTTGTTGTTGGCTTATTATGTCCATTATCAGCCACCTTTATGGCTAGTGGCTGTTTGTTGCCTATTATTTTTTTATTGTTTCTACAGGTTTGGAATTACTTCCTATTTGTTGCCCCACTTTTTTTGCTATTTGCAACAAGGCTGCAATTGATCACCTGATGTTTGAAGTCTACTTAATCTGCTGTTATTTTTTCCCTATTGGTTCTATTATAATGCATCCGTGATTATGCTATGGATATTAACTTATGCACTGTTTACTCTGAATGGGTGGATTTTTAGCCAACATGTTGGTAATTACTGTCTTGGTTGTTGGCTAAACTGGATTAATGCTCAACAAGTTGCTTCTGGGTTTTTGGGATCTTATCACCGTGAGCCTCTTCAGGTTTTGGCTACATGGTGGCTTTTCTCCTTATTATTGTTGTTTACAATAGACTAATCATCACTTAAGGCTATCTAAATTGTTATTTTTCCATCTTGGTCCAACTAGACTTGGCCAGACCACTTCATTATCTACCTGAATTTATCTTATGCATTGTCTATTTTGAATGGGTGGTTTTATGGCCAACTTCCTATTTTTCCTATCTTGGTTATTATACTATTGGGTTTTATGCGATAAATGCTCAACCAAACTTTGGTGTTGTCTTCTTGATTGATTTGCTAACCCAACCCTTTAGGCAATTTTAATTATTTTATTATCTCTTTAGATTGGTCTTTCTTTATGGTTTCTTAGATCTGCTTTTCAGATTTTGGTTTAGCTAAATTCATCTTTACCTTGAAGGATTTCAATGTTGATTATCTTTTGAACCCATTTTGTTTCTTTTTTGCATCTCCTTTCGCTTATCATATGGTGGGTGCAATAATTGTATGTTATCATTGTTGGCTATTGGACTTTTGGTCCTATGTCCAAAGTTGTCTTTTGATTGTTAAAATTTGTTGCTGTTGCTTTATGAATGTTTTTCTGATTACATAAAAACCTATTACGATGTTTGAGATCTACTTAACATGTTGCTATTTTCTTCATCTTGGTTAATAGATTATACAGATCAAAGATTATGCTTTTACTAATTTTATTTTAACTGCATTGTTTACTGAGTGGGTGGTTATGGCCACCACTGTCTTGGTTGTGGTGAACTAGATTCTTGAGTTTTACCTTTAAAGATGATTCGGGATTGTCTCTTTGATTGTCTTTACTTGGAGTTATTTATGGTGGGGAGCAACTTATTACCTGTGCCTTATGGTTCATCTAATCTGCTGCTGCATTCCCATCTCCTCTCTAATAGACTTCTGCAATTCCTATGGTAATTTGGGCTTGGGATATGTTGTCTTGCCTTACACTTCGGTTACCTAACCGTAACAAGGAGGTTGTTAACTACATTGCTTTATTTCATTGCACTTCTAGGTATATCCACTTTACCTGTTTGTTTAATATTTGTCCCATATGTTTAGGATGGGGTTAATTCCATGTTATTTTATTTGCCTTGCTAGATTTCAGCTGGTCTTTCTTTGGTCTTTTATGCTTCTTACCTCTGCCTGGCCTTTTCTATTATTTTCTGTCTTTGGGTCTTCATCGATCTAATTAAACTCTTGGACACGCAAAAATATAGTAGACCTGACAATGATGGTTCACTTTCATTTGTGTTGGGATTCTCATGACATGGTGCCTAATATGATGACATTTACTCTGCATGGGATCCCCTTACCCATTCTACTCTTTGTTGCTTTCTTTTCTATTCAGTATAGGGCTTTGCTTAGGTTTGCAGGTACTAAGGCTCAACAGACTTTCAACAAATGGTTGCTATACAGGTTTGTTGGCTATGATGGTTGTGATGATTTCACTCCTTTTGGTTTGGTAGTAGCTCTGTGATGTAACCGAATGGATGCTCATATTTGCATCTGCCCCAACTTGGTGTGACTGAGCCTGAGCCTTCTCTATCACACTTCCTTATTATCTTTTTCAGTTTATGCTACTTTCATTTTTCACTCTGTTTGTGTTACCTTAAGTGCTCTAATTTCTTTTTTTTTTCTACAATTTTGCAGGTGCAATTCTCTTATTCTCTTGCAGGTTTGCTTCATAGTGTCATGCATTCTCTCATCCTGAAGAGATTTGGCCTTAATCTTCCATTGGCTTATCTTGTTAATCAATTTGTATCTTTTGCTTTCCTTACTCTTTTATTTTCTTGGTTGTATTTAGATAAGATTTACTCTAGGCGATTATAGCTCTTTGAGCGAGTTGTGGAGTTTATCCCTTTAAGGACCTTAAACCCTTTTTTGTGTGGCAATAAAATTCCCCTATGGGGTTTCAAAAAAAAAAAAAAAAAAAAAAACTAAACTAACCCTAAAGCTTAAACCCAAAGCCTAAACTCTCAATAAACCCTAAACCATTAAACCTAAATAAATAAAATTAATCTAAAATATAATAAATCATAAACTAAATAAAAACCTAAACCTAAATAATAAACCTAAAAAAAAAACTTAAATCCTAAATTAAAAAAAATCTAAACCTAAAATAAAAATAAAATAAACCTAAACCAAAACTAAAATAAACTAAACTAAAATAAATAAAACCTAAACCTAAACCTAAAATAAACTTAACCTTAAAAAAATAAAATAAAATAAAATAAAAATAATCCTAAACTTAAATGAAAAAAATAAAACCTAAAAATAAACCTATAATAAAAAATAAAACCTAAACTAAAATAAAATAAAAATCTAAACCTAAATCTAAAAATAAAATTAAACTAAAAACATAAAAAAATAATAAAACTAAACTAAACTAAAAAAAATAAACATAAACCTAAACCTAAACAAAAAATGTCTAAACTAAATTAAATAAACATAAAATAAATAAACTAAACTAAATAAAAATGAATTATAAACCTAAATAAAAATATAAAATAAACTAAATCAACTAAATAAACCAAAACCTACTGGTTTACCTAATGTTTTAAAAAACCATAAACCGTAAACCTTAAACCCTAAACACTAAATCCTAAACCCTAAACCCTAAACCCTAAACCTAAAATAAAGTAAAATAAAAACCTAAACCTAGAAAATAAACCTAAAAATAAAACCTAAAGGTAAATAAAAAATAAAACATAAACCCTTAACTAAAAAAAACTTAAACCTAAAATAAAAATAAAATAAACAAAATAAATTAAATCTAACCATAAACTAAAATAAACTAAACCTAAACCTAAACATAAAATAAACCTAAACCCTAAAACCTAATAAACATAAACCCTAAGAATGGGCAGAACCTTGACGGCAGGAACATCACCATCAACCGTGCCTAGATCTATGGAGATGAGGTGGCGGTTATCACAGTGGTGGTGGGGGATCTGGAGGTACTGGTGGATATGGAGGTGGTGGTCAGAGCAGTGGTGGTTATGGAGGCGGGAAGAGCGATGGAGGTTACGGTGGTGGTGGTGGAGGGAGAGATCAAGGATATGATGGTGAATCCCTCTACTCAAGAGGTCATGGTGGTTCTGATAGGAACTAGAGAAACTTAAGAATTGTTGGTTCGATCTACTATTTATGGAACTATGTCTTTATAAGATGACAGCTTACCTAGAGTTTTGATTTGCCCTATGTGTGCTCATTTTTGAAATATGTCACCACTTGTGTCATAGAAAACTTAGTGTGTTAATTGGTTGATGAAATCGAAAAGAAGAAATGTTGAATCTGATTTTTTTCTCTATCTAAAAAAAAACCAAAAACCCTAAATCCTTAACTAAAACCTGAACCTTAAACCTAAAATTAAACTGTAAACCATAAAAACCCTAAACCCTAAATCCTAAATGCTAAAACACTAACCCCTAAACCCTAAACCCTAAACCCCAAACCCTAAACCCTAAATAAACCATAAACCCTAAACTCTAAACCATAAAAAGCTAAAAACCTAAACCTAAACTAAATAAAACTAATATAATAAAATAAAAACTAAAACTAAACCTAAAACCTAAACCTAAACCTAAACCTAAACCTTAAAAGGAAATAAAATAAAAAATTAAATAAACTAAAAAATAAAAAATTTAAATAAAATAAAAATTGAACCTAAAATAAAAATAAAATAATCCTAAAATAAAATATAATAAAAACTAAATAAAAACCAAAACCTAATAAATAAACCTAAAGATAAAATCTAAAAATGAATAAAAAATAAAACCTAAACCCTAAACTAAAAAAAACCTAAACCCTAAACTAAAATAAACTAAACTAAAATAAATAAAACCTAAACCTAAACCTAAACTAAATAAAATAAACTAAACTAAAAATAAACCTAAACCTAAACTAAAAAATAAAATTCAAAAATAAACCTAAAATAAAAACCTAAAACCTAAACTTAGAAAAAGTAATAAAAATATTAGCCTAAAAATAAAAAATAAAAGCAAAACCTAAAAAAATAAAATAAAAATAAAACTAAACTAAAAATAATCCTAAACCTAAACCTAAACCAAAAAAAATAAACTAAAATAAAAAAACTAAACTAAAATAAATAAACCTAAAATAAATAAACTAAACTAATAAAAAAAATGAACATAAATAAAAATAAAAAATAAAATAAATAAATAAAATAAACTAAAATAAATAATAAATAAACTAAATAAACCTAATCCTACCAATCTACAAAATTAAAAAAATAAAAATATAAAAATAAATAATAAAATTAAAAAATTAAAAAACACTAACACTAATCCATAAACCATAAAAATAACCCTTAACCTAAACCATAAACCCTAAACCTACAACCCTAAACCTAAACTGTAAATCCTAAACCTACAACCCTAAAACCTAAACCTACAACCCTAAACCTTAAACACTAAACCATAAACCCTAAAACCCTAAACCCTAAATCCTAAATCCTAAACCCTAAACCCCTGAACTATAAACCCTAAAACCTACGACCCTAAACCCTAAACCTTAAACCCCAAACGCTAAACCCTAAACCCTAAACCCAAAACTTTAAATCCATAAAACCTAAAAACCTAAACCTAAAAGAAAAAAAACCTAAAAATAAAATTAAAAAAAAACTTAAACCTAAATAAAATAAAATAAAAACCCAAGCCTAAACCTAAACCTAAACATAAACCTAAAAATAAAATAAAATAAAAATAAAACTAAATTAAAATAAAATAAATAAAAACCTAAACGTAACTAAAAAATAAAATAAACCTAAGAATTAAAACCCTAAATTAAATAAAAACTAAATGTAAAATAAAGATAAAATGAACTTAAAAAAATAAAAACTAAATAAAACCTAAACCTAAAAAAGAAACCTAAAAAAATAAAAAATAAAATATAAACCTTAAACTAAAAAGAACCATAAACCTAAAATAAACAAAATAAAATAAACCTAAACCTATACTAAAATAAACTAAACTAAAATAAATAAAACCTAAACCTAAACTTAAAATAAACTATACCTAAACCAAAATCTAAATAAAATAAAATATATTTAAAATAAACCTAAATCTATGCCAATAAATAAAACCTAAAAAGAAACCTAAAAAATAAAAACCTAAACATAAACCTAAAATAAAATAAAACCTAAACCTAAAAAATACAATAAAAAATAAACTAAACTAAAAAATAAACATAAACCTAAACTAAAATAAACTAAAAAAATCTAAACTAAATAAATAAACCTAAAATAAATATACTAAACTAAATAAAATAAAAAACCTAAATAAAATAAAAAATAGTAAATTAAAATAAATAAAATAAACAAAAACTAAAACCCTAAACCTAAACCCAAACCCTAAAAAATTAAAAAAATTAATAAACCTAAACCCTAAACCCTAAACCCTAAAAGCTAAAAACCTAAACTTAAACTAAAATAAACCTAAAAATAAATAAATAAAGAAACTTAAACCAAAATAAAATAAAAAGTAAAATAAAATAAATTCATAAACTAAAACCTAATCCTAAACCTAAAAAAATAAAAATAATAAAAATTAAAAACTAAATGAAAATAAAATAAATAAAACCTATACTAAACTAAACAACATAAAAAACCAAAATAAAATAAAAACTAAGCCTAAAATAAAAATAAGATAGACCTAATATATAATAAAATAAAACTTAATAAAACCTAAACCTAAACTAAAAAAATAAAACCTAGAAATAAACTTAAAATAAAAACCGAAAACCTAAACCTATAAAAATAAAATCAAACCTAAATAAAAAATAAAACCTAAACCTAAACCTAAACCTAAAAAATAAACTAAAATAAAAAACCTAAACTAAAATAAATTCACAAACAATAAATAAACTAAACTAATTAAAAAAAATAAACCAAAATAAAAAAATAAATTAAACCAAAATAAATAAAAAATTAACTAAATAAACCTAAACCTACCAGTTTACTTAATTTTAAAAAACAAAAAAATAAAAAAATAAAAAACAAAATAAAAAAACACAAAACCTAAATCATAAACCCTAAAACTAACCATAAACCCTGAACTCTAAACCCTAAACCTACAACCCTAAACCATAAACCCTAGATAATAAACGCTAAACCCTAAACCCTAATCCCTAAAATCCTAAACCTGAACCCCTAAAAAACCCTAAACACTAAACCTTAAACCCAAAAGCCTAACCATAAATCCTAAAATCCTAAACCCTAAATACCAAAAAACTTAAGCCTATGCTAAATAAAATCTAAAAATAAGAAAAATCAAAAAACCTAAACCTAAGTAAAATAAAAATCTAGACAAAAACCTAAAGTTAAAGCTAAAAATAAAATAAAATAAACTCATAAAAATAAACTTAAATAAAATAAATGAAAACCTAAACTCAAATAAAAAATAAAATAAACCTTGGAATAAATAACCTAAATAAAATAAAACTAACCACAAAATAAAATAAAATAAACTAAAATAAAATAAAATAAAACTAAATAAAAACATAAACCTAAAAAAATAAACCTAAAATAAAACCTAAAATAAATAAAAATAAACCTAAACCCTAAACTAAAAAAGAAAAATTAAACCAAAACTAAAAATAAAATAAACAAAATAAAATAAACCTAAACCTAAACTAAAATAAACTAAACTAAAATAAATAAAACCTAAACCTAAACATAAAATAAACTAAACTTAAACCTAAACTAAATAAAATAAAATAAACTAAAAATAAACCTAAACATAACCTAAAAAATAAAACCTAAAAGCTAAACCTTAAAAAATAAAAAATACAAACCTAAACATAAAAAAGATGAAAACTAAACCTATAAAATATAAAAATAAAATAAAACTAAAAAAAATAAACATAAACCTAAAAAAATGAACTAAAATAAAAGCCTAACCCTAAACCCAAAACCCTAAACCTTAAAAAAAAACTTGAACCATAAACCTAAAATTAAACCCTAAACCCTAAACCCTAAACCCTAAAACCCTAAACCCTAAACCTAAACCCTAAACCCTAAACCCTAAACCCTAAAACTTAAACCTAAACCCTAAACCCAAAAAAAAAACCCTAAACCCTAAACCCTAAACCCAAAACCCTAAACCCTAAACCCTAAACCCTAAACCCTAAACCCTAAAGCTAAAAACCTAAACCTAAACTAAATAAAAGATAAAATAAAATAAATAAAAAATCTAAACCAAAATAAAATAAAAATATAAAATAACATAAGAACATAAACTAAAACCTAAACCTAAACCTAAAAATATACAATGAAAAATAAAAACTAAGATAAAATAAAATAAATAAAAACCTAAACTAAACTAAAAAATTAAATAAAATAAAAAATAAACCTAACATAAAAATAAAATAAACTGAAAATAAAATAAATTTAAAACAAAATAAAAACCTAAACCATAATAATAAACCTAAAAATAAATCCTAAAAATAAATAGAAAATAAAACTGAAACCTTAAACTAAAAGAGAAACCTAAACTTAATATAAAAAAATAAAGTAAACCTAAAATAAACTAAACCTAAACCTAAACCTAAACTAAATAAAATAACATAAACAAAAATAAACTAAACCTAAACTAAAAAATAAAACCTAAAATAAACCTAAAATAAAAACCTAAACCTAAACCTAAAATATAAAAATAAAACCTAAACCTAAGAAAAAAAATAAACCTAAACTAAAAAAATAAACCTAAAAATAAACCTAAATCTAAAAAATAAACTTAAATAAAAGCATAAACTAAAATAAATAAATTAAACTAAATAAAAATAAAAATAAACCTAAATCAAAATAGAAAATAAAATAAACTAAAATAAATGGAAACTAAACTAAATAAACCTAATTCTACTAGCTTACTTAATTTTAAATAAATAAATAAAATAAATAAAAAACCTTAACTCTAAAACCTAAAACTAACCCTAAACCATAAACTCTAAACCTTAAATGTACTACCCTAAACCCTAAATCATAAAAACCTTGAACCAAAACCTAAATAAACTAACTAAACCCTAAAATCCTAAACTAAACCTAAACTATAAACTAAACTATAAAGCTAAACCTAAAACCCTAAACTTAAACCCTAAACCTAACTAACCTAAACTTAAACTTCCCTAAACCCTAAACCTAAACTAAAACCCTATATACTCCTAAATTAAACCCCAACCTAAACCCTAAACCTAAAATCCAAACTCCTAAACTAACTAAACCCTAAACCTAAACCTAAAACCCAAAACCCTAAATCTTAAACTTAAACCCTAAAACTATAAACTAAACTAAACCTAAAACCTAAAACCCTAAAACCTAAAGTTTAAACCCAAAACTAAACAACCCAAAACCTAAACCTAAACCCAAAACCCTAAACAAACACTAAACCCTAAACCCTAAACCCTAAACCCTAAACCCTAAACCCTAAACCCTAAACTTAAACCCAAGCCCTAAACCTAAACCCTAAATCCTAAACACTAAACCTAAACCCTAAACCCTAAACCCTAAAACCCTAAACTCTAAATCTAACCTAAAAAAATTAAAACCTAAACCTAAACTAAATAAAACCTAAAATAAAATAAATAAATAAAACCTAAACCTAAATAAAATAAAATAAAAAAAATAAAACCTAAACTAAAACCTAAACCTAAACATAAAATAAAATAAAATAAACTAAAAAATAAAAAAATAAAATAAAAAACCGACAAAACTAAAAAAAAATAAAATAAACCTACTAATATAAAAGTAAATAAAATAAAACTAAATAAAACAAAAATAAAATAAACCTAAAATAAATAAAAAATAAAACTAAATAAAACCTAATCCTAAAAATAAACCTAAAATAAATAAAAAATAAACTTAAACCCTAAAATTAAAAATAAACTAAAATAAAAAATAAAATAAAGAAAATAAAATAAACCTAAACCTAAACTAAAATAAATAAAACATAAACATAAACCTAAAAAAACTAAACCTAAACCCTAAACTAAATAAATAAAAAAATAAACCTATACTAAAAAAAAAAAAAAATAAACCTAAAATCTAAACCTAAAAAAATAAAATAAAACCTAAACCTAACTAAAAAATAAAACCTAAACCTAAAAAATAAAATAAAATAAACTCAACTAAAAAATAAACCTAAACATAAACCTAAACCTAAAAAATAAACTAAAATAAATAAACCTAAAGTAAATAAACTAAATAAAAATAAAAATAAACCTAAATAAAAACAAAATAAACAAAATAAATTAAAATAAATAAAAAATAAACTAAATAAACCTAAACCTACTAGTTTACTTAATTAAAAAAACCCTAAACCTTAAATCATAAACCCTAAGCCCTAAACCCTAAACACTAAACCCTAAACCCTAAAACTAACCCTAAACACTAAACCCTAAACCTAAAACATCCTAAACTTAACCTAACCTAAATAACCTAAACCCTAAAACTTAAACCCTAACCTTAAAACCTAAATCCTAAACCTAACCCTAAACCATAAATCAAAAAAGCATAAACCCTAAAATCCTAAACCCTAAACCCTAAACTAAACACTAAACCCTAAACTAAACCCTAACTATAAACCCTAAACCCTAAACCTAAACCCTAAACCCAAACCCCAAACCTAAACCTAAAAAAACTAAATAAATTAAAATAAACTTAAACCCTAAAACTAATAAACCTAAACCCTAAACCTAAACCTTAAGAATGGGCAACCTTGACAGAACTCACCATCAACTAGCTCCCTAGATCTCGGTGGAGGTGAAGATGAGGTGGTGATTTTCACAAGGGTGGTGGGGGGTTCTGAGGATGGATTTGGAGGTGGTGGTCAGAGAGTATGGATGAGGAGCTCTGAGGTTACACTGTGGTCATGGAGGAGGGAGAGATTGGGGATATGATGGTGGATCCTACTGAGAGGCCATGGTGATTCGATGGGAAACCGGAGAAATCAAGAACCGATGTGATGCTACTTATGGAATGGCTTTGGTTTTGCTCTATGTGCTCATTTTTTATCTATGTTGTCACTTGTGTCTTAAAAACTTGGTGTGTTACTTGGTTGATGAAATCAAAAGAAGAAATGTTTAATCTAATTTGAAAACCTTCATTAAAAAAATTAAAAAACTAAAATGTTAAAAATTTAAAAACATAATCTAAATAAAACATAAAATAAATAATAAAAAACTAAACCAAAATAGAATACTGAAAATAAAATAAATAAAACCTAAAAATAAAACCAAACCTAAACCTAAAAAAAGTAAAATAAAATAAAAATTTAAAAAATAAACTAAAGTAAACATAAATACAAACCTAAACTAAACTAAAAAATAAAAAGTAAACATAAAATAAAAGTAACATAAACCTAAAATAAAATAAAATAAGAACTAAATAAAAACCTAAACCTAAAAAATATACCTAAAAATAAAACACAAAAAAATAAATAATAAAACCTAAACCCAAAACTGAAAAAAAAACCTAAACCTAAAATAAAAATAAAGTAAACCTAAAATTAACTAAACTAAAATAAATAAAACCTAAACCTAAACCTAAAATAAACTAAACTTAAGCATAAATAAAATGAAATAAACTAAAACAAAACCTAAAACTAAACTGTAAAATAAAACCTAAAAATAAACCTAAAATCTAAGCTTAAAAAAATAAAATAAAAAACTAAACCTAAACATAAAAATAAAAAACTAAAACTTAAACCTAAACCTAAACTTTAAAAATAAATTAAAATAAAAAACCTAAACTTATATAAATAAACCTAAAATAAATAAACTAAACTAAATCAAAATAAAAATAAATAAATAAAGTAAAATAAATAAATAAAAAATAAACTAGATAAATATAAACCTAAAAAAAAATTTAATTAATTTAAAATAAATAAAAATAAAATAAAATAACCCTAAATACCTTAAAGCCTCAATCCCAAACCTACAAACCTAAACCCTAAATCCTGCTTAAAACCCTAACCCTAAACCTACACAAACCTAAACCTACAAAACCAAACCCTAAACCCCAAAAACTAAACACTAAACTCTAAACCCTAAACCCTAAAACCTAAAAATATAAACTTAAACTAAATAAAACCTAAAAATAAAATAAATTAAAAAACCTAAACCTAAATAAAATAAAAAATAAAATAAAATAAAAACCTAAATTAAAACCTATACCTAAACTTAAACGTAAAAATAAAATAAAATAAAATAACTAAACTAAAATAAAATAAATAAAAACCTAAACTAAACTAAAAATAAAATAAACCAAAAATAAACCTAATAAAATAAAATAAAACCTAAACTAAACCATAAAATAAAATAAAATAAAATAAACAAAAATTAAACATAAACCTAAACCTAAACTTAAAAATTAACTAAAATAAAAACTTAAACTAAAATAAATAAACCTAAAATAAAGAAACTAAATTAAATAAAATAAAAAATAAACCTAAATAAAAGAAAAATAAAATAAATTAAAATTAACTAAAATAAAAAAATTAAACTAAAATAAATAAACCTAAAATAAATAAACTAAATTAGATAAAAATAAAAAATAAACCTAAATAAAAATAAAAAATAAAATAAATTAAAATAAATGAAAAATAAACTATATATACTAAAACCAACCTATTTACTTAATTTAAAAAAAAAAACTCTAAACTTTAAAACCTACAACCTAAACTAAACCATAAAAAAAACCCAAAAACCTAAACTAAACCTAAACCTAAAACCCTACCTCTAAACCACAAACCTTAAACCCTAAACTCTAAACCTAAAACTCAAACCCAAACCCTAAAACTCTAACTAAAGCCTAAATAAACCCTAAACCCCAGGGTTTATCCAACACTGACCTTGTAACCCTCGATAAAACCCCATGGGTTTCTCAAAAAATAAAAAAATTAAAACCACAAACACTCAATCCTATACCCTAAATCTTAAACCCCACACCCTAAACCCTAAACCCTAAAAACCTAGAAACATAAACCTAAACTAAATAAAACTTAAAAATAAAATAAATAAATAAAAGCTAAACCTAATAAAAATAAAAAATTAAAATAAAATGAAAACCAAAACTAAAACCTAAACCTAAACATAAACATATAACTAAACTTAAATGTAAAAATTAAATTAAATTAAAAATAAAAATTAAACTAAACAAATAAATAAAAACCTAAATAAACTAAAAAAACTAAAACATAAGAAACTTAAATAAAATAAAAACTAAACATAAAATATAAATAAAATAAACCTAAAATATAATAAAATAAACAACTAAATAGATACCTAAACCTAAAAATAAATAAAAAATAAAACCTAAACCCTAAACTAAAAAAAACCTAAACTTAAATTAAACAAAATAAAATAAACCTAAACCTAAACTATAATAAACTAAACTAAAATAAATAAAAAAGTAAATAAAATGAAATAAACTAAAAATAAACTTAAACAAAAACTAAAAAATAAAACATAAAAATTAACCTAAAATAAAAATCTAAAACCAAAACAAAAATAAATAAATAAAAAACTAAACCTAAACCTAAAAATAAAAAATAAAACCTAAACCGTAAAAATAAAATAAAATAAAACTAAACTATAAATAAACATAAACCTAAACCTAAACTTAAAATAAACTAAAATAAAAAAACCTAAATTAAAATAAATAAACCTAAAATAAATAAACTAAACTAAATAAAAATAAAAATAATAAACAAAATAAAAATAAAATAAATTAAAATGTATTAAAAAAACTAAATAAACTAAACCTACTTTTCTTAATTAAAAAAAAATCTAAACCCTAAAATAAATCCTAAACTGCATCCCTACTAACCCCAATACTGACCCTAGTCTAACCCTAAATCTAACTAACTCTGAGCTAAAGAGACCCTAAACAAAACCCTGACCTTAAACCTAACTAACCCCTAAATAAACTCTAAACCTGAGCCCTACCTGCCAACCACCAAACCCTAAACCCAAAACTAAACTCTGAAACCTAAAACCTAAACAAAACTAAACCTAAACCCAAACCCAACTCTAAACCTAAACCAAACTCAAACTGACCTAAACCCTAAACCCTAAACCCACAAAACCAAAACCTCCTAAACCACAAAAACTCCTACCCTCTAAACCACAAACCTAAAACTAAAATGACCAAACTACCTAAACCTAAATAAAACCTAAAAAATAAATTAAATAAAAACCTAAACTATAAACTCAATAAATAATAAAATAAAAATAAACTAAAATAAAATAAATAAAAACTAAATAAAATAAATCTAATTTAAAAACAAAATAAAATGAAAATTAAAATTAAAACTAAATAAAACCTAAGCCTAAATAATAAACCTAAATAAATAAACTAAACCCTAAACTAAAAAACTTAAATTTAAAATAAAAATAAAATAAACAAACTAAAATAAACCTAAACTTAAATTAAAATAAATGAAACTAAAATAAATAAAACCTGAACCTAAACCTAAAATAAACTAAACATAAACATAAACTAAATTAAATAAAATTAAATAAAATTAAATAAATTAAAAATAAACCTACACTTAAACTAAAAAATAAAACCTAAAAATAAACCTAAAATAAAAACCTAAAACTTGAACCTAAAAAAATAAAATAAAAACCTAAAATTAAACCTCAAAATAAAAACTTAAAACATAATCTTAAATAATAAAATAAAAAAATAAAATCAAAAAAATAAACCTAAACCTAAAAAATAAACTAAAATAGAAAAATTTAACTAAAATAAATAAACCTAAAATAAATAAACTAAACTAAATAAATAAAATAAAATAAACTCAAATAAATTAAAAATAAACTAAATAAATTAAATAAACTTAAACCTACTAATTTACTTATTTTTTAAAAAAAAACTTTTAATCCTAAAACTAACCTTAATCCTTAAACCCCAATCCTACAACCCTAAACATACAACCCTAAACCCTAAACACTAAAACCCTTAAAACCTAAACACTAAACCCTAAACCCTAAACCTTAAAACCTTAAACCCTAAATCCTAAACCCTAAACCCTAAACATTAAACCATAAAACCCTAATGCTTAAAACCTAAACCCTAAAATCCCAAAACACTAAACCCTAAACCCCAAGACCTATAACTCCAAACTTTAAACCCTAAACCCCACACCCTAAAATAACCCTAAACCCTAAACCAATAAAGATGTCATTAGGGTAGATCAGAATGACCTAATCCTAACATAGTTGGTAGCTAAAGAAAATGTCTTCAATGGACTTTACCTTGGCTATTAGAGATTTGAATACCCTAAACCCTAACTCTAAATAATATTATAATACCATATATTATAGTATAATGTAGCATCATATATTTGAGCATGTAGTGATGTGTTTTGGATGTTATAAGATGTTTTGAAATGTTTTAGTATATTATGGTATTGTGCCATAGTCCATATTAATATAAATCATAAAAATATTAATTTAATAAATCGATGATGAAATTTGTTAAATTTGAAAATTAGGTTGTAGTACCAAGGTGTGCTATGCTACTTGTAGTAAAAGTAAGATTGCATGTTCAAAATAAATATTATATGTTGTAGCATAGTGTAACATCAAATATCATAATATATTGCTTTGCACATTTTAAGTTCTTTTAGTATTTTATAATCATACAGTCATGCCTACACTAGCATTATTTATAAAATGTTAATTTAGGCTTTAAAATGGTGGAATTTGGCCAAATTCATAATAAGTAGAGCATGGAATCATAATATATTACTTTAATTTAAAATATGAAAGTAATATGACTAAAATATTTAGTTTTTTATTATTTAGACTAATTTTATGATTTTTTATCTTAAGAAATCCCTTGTGATATGATATGCTATATAATAAAATATAATATGTTATAGTGTATTATAATATAGGATGCCATAACATAGTGTAGTATAATGCATTATATCATACTACTGTGTAATACTACTTGTTGTTTAGCATATTTTAGTTGGTTATAGTATGATGTAATAGAGTTTGAACTAGTATAATTCATAAAAATATTGATTTAAAGGCTGAGATGATGGAATTTGGAAAATTTTAAGGTAAGCTTTAGGGAACATCATTGGGGTTGTGCTATGGTGTGTCATTTAATCAAAAGAATGGAATTTTGCATCTAAAATAAATGCTTATTTTTCAACCAATTTTCTTAATTTTTGGTTTAAAGTGATTTATTTTAAGGTGAAATGTAAGATAATGTATTATATGAAAGAATATTAAAATATAATGTACATAACAATATAACATCACATATATATATAAATGTGGTGGTGTGTTACTAAATGTTTTTGTACATTTTAGTATGTTTTACTTTTGTTATAATACATTGGGTCAAAACTCACAAAAATGTTAATTTGAAGGTTGAAATGAAAGAATTTGGCCAAATTCATGGCACCCACCAAGAAGCAACACAAAAATTATGTTATTTTGTACCATTTCTAATAGAAAAATAACAATTTTACATCCAGAATGATCATTATTCATATTTTAAGAAAATTTTATTATTTGTTTCTTTTAAGTGATTTTAATGAGGTGTAATGTTAGACAATATATTATATTATAGAAAATTATAATATAATATAGTGTTTTAATTCACACTATAATATGTTTAGCATGATATTGTATAGGTAGTTTGAGCTTGCACCCTCACAAATCATAAAATGTTAAGTACAATGTTAAGATGATGTAATTTGAACAAATACATTATTTAGCTCTTGGTTGAAGTATTAAAGGTGTTCATAAGAGAAGAAATAAGATTTGATGAGAATTGCATGTCAAGGACATGGAGGGTGATCCATTAGGAAATCACACATGCATTGGACATGACATGTAAGTGGTCTATGTTGAGGGCATATAAGAAGAAAATCTATTGGGGATAAGGTTTGAATTTGATTTGATTATATGATTTGTGGAAAGAAGATTCGCTGAGGATAAGAATCTATAATCCACCGTAGATTAAGATCAAATTGACTTTAATTATTTTTGGTTTAATTGATGTAGAGGCACATCTGCTAGGGATATGGGCTCAAGTTATTTGGCGATGGGTATGAACCTTCCTAGAGAAGCATGTTGAATCAGGGATTAGGATTTGAGTTTGATTTCATAGATTTGTTTGGGGATGTATCAGCTGGGAATAAGAATTTGGTTGGATTTCTTGGATTTAAACTCTACTAGGGGAGTTGGTTTAATTAGGCTCCACTGGGAAGGTTAGTTTTGAATTTTATTTGTTTGCTTGACTTATTTATATATGATTTAGGGATCCACTGGGGAGAACAGTGTGATTTTACTCCATTGGGAAAAATCAAATTGGGTTTAATTTAATCTGAGTTAATTTATAGACCCTGTCAGTGTGCGATGGGCCCACTAAGAAGGGGCTATATCAGCCTTATCCTACCTTAGGTTTACAAATCCAAATGGATAGTTTACCAGTTGCGGGGTAGAGCTAGCTAACCTAAGGGGTTGCCTTTCGGTGTGCAATGGTTGTGCTAGGAAGAATGTGTAGAATACTTACATCTTTCAAAGCGAGGAACAACTGCTAGCCTGACCTGTTGGATGCACAATAAATCAAAGTTGACCTAGGGCGACTACCGAGTGAATGCCGCTAGGGACTTATGTCAACTCAAAAGTAGTCAAGATTAATTTTATCTTAGTTTCATTTGATTTAATATGGTTTATTTATTTTAGTTTGATTTCAAATTAAGGGTATATCTATTAGGGATGTTAGCTTGGTCAAATTTGATAGATTTAATTTATGGACCATGTCGATTTATGTTGTACCCACTAAGAAGAGGCTATATTAGACCCATCATATCTTAGATTTATAAATCCAAAAGGATAGACTTCTGGTCGTGGGGTAGAACTAGCCAACCTAAGGGGTTGCCTTTCAATGTGCAACGATTATGATGGGAAGAAGGCATAGCAGACTTACATCTTCTAAAGCGGGGTGTTGGGTGACTGTTGGTATACAATAAATATAACCCAACTTAGGAGACTAAGTGAATGTCATTAAGGACTTCCTTGAGTGAATGTCATTGGGGACTTATATCAACTCAAGAGTAGTCGGACGATTCTATAGAGTTTTGCTTGACATATTGCCTAAAGATAAGATGCTTGGGAAAGAGGCTAGGGTGTCCTCTTAATCCATAAGTAAATATATATTATGTTTGTATGTTTGCATAGTCCCTTTTGTTGTGCGAGGGACCACATTGAGAAGGGGCTATGTCTGCCTTAACCTATCTCAGATTTATTAGACCAAAGGAGAATCTGCACATCCACGGGACGGATTCTACAATCACAAGGGTGGTTAATAGGAAAGAGGAACTGTCCAATCCAACAGTAACCCAAGTAGTGTCTAAATGGGGTCCAAAGGATGTGATCCAAATATAGTGCCAGAAATGAGGTCTTTGCTAGGGGCGTTATCCTAAGGTGTCGCCACCAACTCAAGGAGAAAGTGTAGCAGACTTACATCTGCCAAGAGTGGTGTATCCTAAGGTGAGACAACAAACCAAGCTAAGGTGTATCCAACAGCATAATGAGAACCAACCAACCTAAGGTGCCTGTCAGTGTGCAACGATCAATCTTGAAAGAAAATGTCTAGGCTTATAACTTTCTAAGTGGAACTGATCATAGGGATAGTCCATCATTGGCATGACATATGTTATCTGACCTAGAGCGACTACTAAGCGGGGAGCCCCGAGGAAGGACTGGACCCAAACTTGAAGCAGTCAAAAGGGAAGGAGCCACTAGAGGACTTAACAAAAACCTCAAATATACTCGACTCAGTTAGTGCACGAAGGCTAATCCAAGAAGAATGCGTAGCAGACCCACATCCTCTTAAATAAAGCCAACAAGAGTTAGCTTACCAACCAGACAGTAAGGCTTACCAAACTAATAAGGTGCCCATCAATGTGCAGTGGCCAAGTAAGGAAGGAAAGCATAGTAGACTTATATCCTCCAAAGAAGAAAGACCACTAGGGTGACACACTAGCAGGGTAGCACATCAGCCTGTCCTAGAGTAGCTACTGAGTGAGTCGTTGGGGGCATTATCTCAATTAAGAGTAGCCCGAGATAAAAGATATGTGTTTATTTTATATGTTTGTGTGTCATTTATGTTTGTGTTGTGTCGATGAAGGATAGGAGGTCGCTCAGGTTCCTTACACCTACCCTAAACACACCATGGAAAATTCAGAAATAAGAATACTTTTATAATGGAAACGATTGAAATTCAAAATGGAATTTTCATTGATGATAATTATTTTCAAACATGATTTATAATATTTCTTTAAGTGGAGCCCATTGATTGGAAGCATTGGGTGCTCTCCCTTATGATTAATAAGCTGATAAGATCATTCTTGGTAGGCCTTTTCTATGGAAAAAAGGCCTTCCTAAGTGGGTTCAAACTTGCCTCCCATCTTACGATGGGAAATCGATCTCCTTAGAACTAAAATAAGCTCTCTTACTTAAAAATCTCTAGGATGGACTAACTTGTTGTGAGCCTTAATCATTTTAGCTTTGTATAACTTAAGGTTTTGGCATGCCCGCAGGTGTCTCTCCTCCAAACCTTCGAGCTCTTCTAACCATAACTTGGCTACTCTTATGATCTTGCTACCCAAAGCTATCCTTAGTGATGGGAGTTGGACTTCTAATGGTAGATTGGCTTGACCCATAAGGAGAAAGGTAGGCGAGTTGGAGTTCTATATGTGGTGCGGTAGGCCCACAAGGCTTCAATTAATAGCTCATGACACTATTGCTTGTTATTATCGAGTGTCTTCTTTAGTATTTGGAAGAGAGTTTTATTGAAGGATTTTGCTAAGCCATTTGCTCTCGTGGAGTTGATGGTAGAATACCTCCAATCTATGCTATGTCTCTGAGAAAATTTGTTGATCTCAGTGCTCTTGAATGCAATACCATTATCAGATATAATTTATTGAGGCACTCCAAACCTATATACAATATGGTTCCGAAAACACTCGAACACATGCTGATCTATGAACTCTCTGAGCAAAATCACCTTCGCCCATTTAGAAAAGTAGTCCATAAAAACTAAGATGAACCGATGACCCTTGGAAGAAGGAGGATCAATCGAACCCACTATGTTGGTACCCCAACACTCAAATGGCCATGATGCTAATGTAGGATGTAGAATGTTAGGCGGTTGGTGTAGGACCACAATGTGTATTTGACATTGGTGGCATCGCCTAGCCGTATCCATGCAATCTTTGATCATCGATGGCCAGTAGTATCCTAGTCTCTTGATCTTGGCTTTCATCTTCAGACAAGATTGGTTGGCTCCACATAATCATAAGTGTACCTAAGTCATGATCTTATGGGATTCGTGCTTGTATAAACAATGTAACCACATATGATCGAAAGACCACCAACACAAGACACCATCCACAAGCTCGTAGGAAAGTGCTCTCTTCATCGATGGGCTTGGAACTTCTCTTGAGGTAGTTTGCCTTTATTTAGGTAATCCATGAATGGTTGCCTCCAATCTAACTCCTCATCCTTCTTTTGCAATGGCAACCTCCTTCTCGAGAGTACTTTTGATGAGTTCAATATCAAAAGGGATAATATACTTGTCTATTTTGGACCTTTATTGATATGGACTCATCCTCCGGACATGCCAACTCCTTGGCAAACTTGGCTAAAGCATACACTATGGCATTCTCTCCTTGAGGAATCTTATAAATGGTAACATCTAAGATTTGGGCCAATAACTCCATGGTGTACTTGTGGTAATGATGGAGCTTGGGCTTTATAACCTTATAGGACTCAACGATTTGGTTGATAAATAGTTGAGAATCCCCAAAGATGTTGATGTTTTATATACTTAGAGTAACGACTAACTCTAGACAGGCAATTAGAGCCTCATATTCGACTTCATTGTTGGTGCAAGGATTGGACAGATAATATGAGAATGATCAAAACTACATTCAAATGGTCAAAACTAAATCAAACTAAATCAAACTAAATCAAATTAAATAAAAACCCTTCCTAAGCCATATGACCTATCTCATGGACTTAGCCAAATCTTAATCCAAATCAAGTCAAACTAAATTTATTTTCTCACAAATCAATCATATTTTCAATCATCTTCACAAATTTAAATGAAATATACATTTAAATCATCAAAACTAAATCAAACCAAATCAAAATCCCAACCTAAGCCACATGACCAAACTCCATGGACTTAGCTAAATTCCTTCATTCTAAAACCCAAATTCAATTGATTTTCTCAAGAATCAATCATACCTTCAACTATATTCATAAATATAAATGAAATCTATAATAATCAAGCCAAACTAAAATCAACCCAAGTCAAACCCAACTTAACCCTTTTGACTTGAAATGTTCAAATTAACCAAAACCTATTTAAACAAGCCATTTGCAATTGAATTTATATATCAATCCCAAAATCCATATATAAACTCAACTAAATCAAACTCAACCCAAAATCAAGTCAACTAAACCCAATTGGTCCACTTGACCCAAAGTGGCCAATTTTACCTATCGAGCCAAGTTCTAATAGTCTACCCAAATTGGATTGAACCAAGCCCTTCAAAACCTCCCATCATGATTGTTGATCACCCTAGGTTGATCAATTGTCACAAATTAGGTCAAAACAAGTCAACTTGGTCATTTAACCAAGTCAACCCCTTAACCCATATGAATCCAAACTAGCCAAATTACAACTAAGCCAAATCCTTGAAACTAATGATTCATACCAAATCAAAATCAATATTTGAATATGACTTTACCTTCAACTAAGTCAAACCAAACCCAATTGGTCTTCTTAAGTTGACCCAAATTGACCTAAAGAACAAATTGGGTCAAATCAAAATATAAACCAAATTGATTGCAACTAATGGCTCAAGTTCATTCCAAATTGATTGTTGAATTTTTTAAAGCCATGGTTGGACCCAATTGAAATTGATCTACTTAGCCCAATTTGACCTAAAGGTTCAAGTTGGCCTAAATCAAAACCAATCCAAATTAATTTAAACCAAAGCTTAAAATCATCTTAAATTAGTCAACTAAACTCCAACCAACACCCAACCCTAGCTAATATGACTAATTTAGTCAAATTAGTCAACTTAACCCATTTGACTCAAATGAATTCAAATGAGCCAAAATTAAATGTAAGCCAAACTAAACCAAAAAAATTGAACCAAACATCCTAAATGATGATATGAACTTAACCTAGCCCTTGGTTTGACCCAATTTGACCAATTGGTCAACTTGACCCAACCTAACCCAATTTGACCTAAATGAGACAAATTGAGCCAAACCTAACCAAATCAACTCCAATTGACTTGAAATTTTGGCTAACCCACTTTTGACTCATTTAAAATCTGCCCAAATCTAATCTAATGCCAAATGATCATTATACCTTTGGGTCAAGGGCATCACATGAGAAAAATCACCCATGTAAGTGGTCATTTCCATTCCTTCTCCACTTAGTAATCTCCCAATGGTCCAACTAGGCACCTAGGACACTGCCCAACTTGACCCAAGGGGTGGTTGGGTATGTCATGACCCATGGGAGGTGAAATCACATCACCCTCCCAATTGGAGCATTTGAAACCCATAAGACACCCAGGATTCCTCCATGGGAGCCACCTACAAACCTTCAACCAACTAACCCAAGCCAACTCACCTCCTCCCTTCCATGCACAACTCCTTGAGATGGCTAGATGACCACTAGAATCCAAACCCGATCCCATGTCTAATCAAGATGAAGGGGGTATACACCCCCTTGTTTCCACTCAAATACACACGAAAATCATTCCTCAGAGCCCTAGCTACACAAGATGAGCCGCTAGAGCCATTTTCTAATTTCTCAAGCTCATTCCTAGATCAAAAAATTCCATTCTCATCAGTCCCAATATCGGACACTCCCATTTTTGACCTAGCTTTCCCATTTCTCTATCAAACTCAAATTTACTTTACACGCACCATCCTTAGGCCACGTCGAGAAAGAACGAAGCATCTCCCAAGCTTCTCGTGCATTGAAGGTGGGACTTCGATCAAAGCTGTGCTCCAAATCATCAGTTCATGGCATTTTGAGAGAATAATAAGGAATTGATTCAATTGCTTCTCAACAAGGCTTCATCTCCAATAGATGAAGCTTCCTCAATTGTTAGAGCTGTTTGTCTTTAGCTCCAGCGAGGTATGCTTCCAAAACTGAACCTTAGCCAAAAATGGGTTGGAGATTTTTGAAGAAAACTTGCATCTTGTGTGATCTTGACTATTGGATCCTCTCTGATCGATATCATGAAGGTGTGGGATCTTTTTGGAGTTGATCCGAGCTCGGGTAAGCTCAGATCAAGTTAGTAATGACGGATGGACTCCATTCTCTCTCACTCGCATGACATTAGATCAAGCACCATCAGTTTCGCATGATCGAAATGGACAATCGTGATTAAATCTGTTAGATCGATCTAATTTAATCCTCTTAAGTTATTAGATTAATTGTATCCATCCAATCATAGATCGGACGGCAGACGAGAAGGAGCATCCATCGCCACCACGTAAGCACTGAGTTGGATAAGTTTTAAGTAGCCAGACTCACGATGCCATGTGGAAAGCGTGTCGTGTTAGTGTGCCAATTGGAAAGTGCACCGCATCACCCGCCATCTGTTGCCAATAGAATTAGGTTTTAATTAGGCTTAATTAATCATTTTTAATGGCTGAAACTTCTAAAAATCATAAAAAATCATAGAGAAATAAAACAATCCAAATAAATACTCATTTTAAAAGTATTTCAAAGGAGAATTTATTAAAAATTATCTTAACTAATTTTGAATAGTAATTAAGGTTTAATTGCAAAATTAATTAGCTTAATTACTTCTTTATTACTTGAGAAATTAATCCTAAATTTTGTGGGTTAATTTAATAGGATGACCTTCGCCTCCCATGATTTTCTTGGGATTTATTGCTCACTTAATTAAGAAAATTGACTAATTAAACTTACTCTTTTAAGTTAATTAATGATTAATTAATCCCATGAATAGTAATAAATTAGTTAATTAAGTTTATTAATCATTGTTCAGCGATAAGTGAACTAAGGAATAGGGTTAGGACCCCTTTCCTAAGTTTATTTCACCCTTTTTAAAATAAAATTATTTAATATTTAACTAATTAATTAAATTACTTAATCAAATTGAAATCATAATCACATCAAACCTTAATTAACTAAATCATGGGGTAGATCTTTAGGTGTTTAATAACCTAAAGGAGTTTAATGAAATTATGGTTAGTCCATATGTGTGGGAGAACCATAAGAGTAATTAATTAAGACTCTTAATCTAATTTACTATTAATCATGAGCTAGCATTAGGCCCCTTTTATTTCCAGGATTAGTGCAAGTTTATTTCTCATGCAAATCATGTTGGCTCATAATTATTTAGTTAATTACTTTAAGGTGACATTGGTAAGGGTAATCAATTCATCTAATTAAGGGTTCAACTTAATTAACCCATAAAATTAACTTAATTACATTTTCTTAAATTAAATTAAATCATTAATGAATTGGTTTAAAATAGCAAGTAATGATTTCTCTTCTCCTTTTTTAATCAAATCAAATCCAAAACTTAATTAATAAAAAAGCTTTGGTTTGTTTTAAATAATCTTATTTGATTTGATTGTCCTTCAGAACTAGTTTGGTTGAATGAATCACATGCTTATATTTGATTGTCTTCTTCACAATCATGTTAAATTTGGTACATCATTTGAATTCATGCATCCATCTTTTGAAAATCAGGTAAAATAAAATGGATTTTCTTTATGTAAGCTTACATGTGTTGATTTAATTTAATATATTAGGTGGCTATTATATTATTATAATCTATGAATGTATTGTGTCTAGCAAATTCTCATAAATCAAGTATACTAAGATCATTTTTTATACATCTTAAAGTCTTTTTAGGTCTACCTCTATAACATAAGGCAAATCTAATGCATCTACTCTTAATGTCATATGTGCTTTATGTGGCCAAACCATCTAAGGCTATTAACACTATTAAATCTAAATGTATTTTTCAAAAGCTTATAAATGAATAATAATATGTGTTATGATTCTAGTTATAAATACATAAGAAATGCATGTGCTTATAGCTTATGTGTATGAATGTTGAGTTATCTTTCCTCTATTCATGTATTGATTTATATAAGATTGAATGGTAATGAGTTTGTTACTTGGACACCCAGGAATAGAAGGCTTTAGCTAGCCCCAAGGATGTCATTTGATTACCTCACTTCCCTAGTTTGTTACTTGGTTGATGAAATCAAAAGAAGAAATTGTGAATCACAATTTTGTTAGTTGTTTAAAAAAACCAAAACCCTAAACCATAAACTAAACCTCAACCCAAAACCCCAAACACTAAACCATAAACCTTAAACCTTAACAAACTAAACCCTAAACCCTACCCTAAACCAAAACCCTAAACCCTAAAACCTAAAAACCTAAACATAAACTAAATAAAACCTAAAATTAAAATAAATAAAGAAGCCTAAAGCTAAAAATAATAAAAAAACTAAACTAAAACATAAACCTAAACCTAAACCTAAAAAATAAAATAAAATAAAAATAAAAAATTAAAAATAAAATAAATAAAACCTAAACTAAACTAAAATAAAATAAACATAAAATAAAAAAAACCTAAATAAAATAAAAACTAAATGTAAAATAATTATAAAATAAACCTAAAATAAAATAAAATAAAAATTAAATAAAAACCTAAACCTAATAATAAAACATAAAAATATATAAAAAATAAAACCTAAACCCTAAAACTAAAATAATCAAAACAAAATATTCATTAACCTAAACTAAAATAAACTAAACTAAAATAAATAAAACTAAACCTAAAAAATAAACTAAACCTAAAAAAACTAAACAAAATAAACTAAAAATAAACCTAAACTAAATTAAAAAAAATTAAAAATAAACCTAAAATAAAACATAAAACCTAAACCTAAAATAAAATAAAACTAAAACTAAATTTAAAATAAAAATAAAACTAAACATTAAATAAGATAAAATAAACTAAACTAAAAAAATAAACATAAACTGAGCTAAACCTTAAAATAAACTAAAATAAAACCAAACTAAATAAAATACAAAAACCTAAATAAAATGAAAAAATAAAATAAACTAAAATAAATAAAAAATAAACTAAATAAACTTGACTGCTTGCTTGATTTTTTTTTTAAACAAGATCCTGAGCCACTGAGCCCTAGACCCTAGGCACCTGACCTGAGCCCAAGACCCTGAGGCTAAATCCTGAGCCACCTGACAACACTGACCCAGGCCACTGAGCCCAACTGACAGGAGCCCTAGGCCACAGGACCCTGAGCCCTAGCCAGCCTAAACAGGCCTGGCAGATAACTCAGGCTAGCCCAGGCCTTAAGACAGGTGACCACTGAAACTGAGCCCAGGCCTGAGCCCTGAGCCACAACTTTCCCTAAGCTAGGATAAGCCTGGGCCATAGGCCCTAGGCCAGCCAAACCCTAGGCCTGGCAGAGCACAAAAAAACTCAAGATAAAGAAAGATAAAATAAAGGGAAGCCTAATAAGATAATAAGATAAAATAAATAAAATAAACTAAACCTGGGCTGACCTAAAAAAAATAAAATAAACTAAAATGAGACAAATAAGAAACCTAAACTAAACTAACAAAGATAAAATAAACATAAGAATAAAAAAATTTAAATAAAATAAAACTAAATGAAAATAAAATAAAATATACCTAAAATAAAATAAAACTAAATAAAACCTAAACCTAAAATAAAATAAAATAAAATAAACTTAAGCCTAAACTAAAATAATATATTAAAATAAATAAAACCTAAACTAAACAAAATAAAATAAAATAAACAAAATAAAATTAAACTAAACTAAAAATAAAACCTAATATTAAACTAAAGAAACCTAAAACCTCAACCTAAAAATAAAATTAAAACCTAAACCTAAAATAAAATAAAACATATATCTTAAAATTAAAATATAAATAAACTCAAAAAAAAAATAAACTAAACCTAAACTAACCTTAAAAAAAACTAAATAAAACTAAACTAAAATAAATAAACTAAACTAAATAAAAAAATAAACCTAAATAAAATAAAATAAAATAAACTAAAGATAAATAAAAAATACTAAATAAACTAAACTGCATGTTTGCTTAATTTAAAAGATAAACCCTAAATCCTAACTAAATACTGAGCCACTACCTACTGGGACTGAGCCCTGAGCCTTACCCTAATCTTAAAAAGCCTAGGCCACCAACCCTAACACTGAGCTCTAAACCCTAAAGCATACCACAGACCACAGATCATGAGCCACTATGTAAAACCTAAACTAAAGTAACCTAAAATAAAATAAATAAAACTAAAACCAAAATTAAATATAAAATTAAATAAAATAAAACATAATTTAAACCTAAGCAACCTAAACTAACTAAACCTAAAGAAAATAATAAAAAAAAAAAAACTAAAATAAAAGATAAATAAACTAAAATAATAAAACCTACAAAACTAAACCTAAAATAAAAATAAAAACCTAAAATAAAAAAAATAAAATTTAAACAAATAATCTAAAATAATGCCTAAAATAAATAAAAATAAAACCAAATCCTACTAAAAAAAAAATAAATAAATAAACAAAACTTAAATAAACTAAACTAAAATAAATAAACTAAACCTAAACTAACCTAAACTAAAAATAAAATAAAATAAAATAAACCTAAACTAAAAGAAAACCTAAAATGGACCAAATAAAATATAAATCTAAACAAAATAAAACTAAACTAAATAAACTAATAAAACCAAAATAAATAAAATAAAACCTAAACCCTACCCAAAAAAAAACCAAACATAAAAACAAAATATTCATAAACCTAAAAATAAATAAACTAAAATAAATAAAACCTAAACCTAATAAAATCACTACCCTAAACTAAATAAAGAATAAAACCAATAAACCTAAACTAAATTAAAAGATTTAAAAATAAACTTAAAATAAACCAAACCTAAACCTAAAATTAAAATAAAAACTAAACCTAAAATATAATAAATGATAAATAAAATAAATACTAAATAATAAACATAAAATTACCTAAATTAAAATAAAATAAAAAAAAAAAAACTAAATAAAACAAATTAAATGATTAAAATGAAAATAAAATAAACTAGATAATAAATAAATAAATAAACCTACCAGTTTAATTATTGTTTTAAAAAGATCTAAACCCTACCCTAGGCCCTCCACATCAGGCCAAGATCCTGAGCCCTAAACTACTCAACCCTAAACTGACTGACCTAGGCCACAAACCCTGAACTGGCACACCTTACCACATGGCAAGCCACAAACCCTAATGACCACCAAAAGATCTTACCTAACCCTCCCAAACCCTGAGCCAAATCCTGACTAGGCCTAACAGGCCCTGAGCCACCCTAGGCCACTGAGCCACTGAGCCTTACCATGCCATAAAAAGGCCAAAACACTAAACTCAAACTAAATAAACCCAAAATAAAATATAAATAAACTAAACTAAAATAAAATAAAAATAAAATAAAATAAAAGAACTGAACTATCTTAGCTAAACCTAAAATTTAAAATTAATAAAATGTAAAATAATAAAAAAACTAAACTTAAAAATAAAATAAACCTGAGAAAAAGATAAAATAAAACTAAATGAAATAAAATAAAATATGCCTAATAATAAAAAACTAAATAAAATCCTAAACCTAAAATAAAATAAAATAAATAAAATAAAATAAACTTAAGCTAAACTAAAAATAAACTAAACTAAAATAAATAAAACCAACTAAACCTAAACTAAATAAAAAATAAACCAAAATAATTAAACCTAAACTACAAATAAAACCTAAAATAAACCTAAAAAAACCTAGACCTAATCTTAAAATAAAATTAAAAACTAAACCAAAAATAAAATAAACATATACCTAAATTAAAATATAAATAAACTAAAAATAAACTTAAACTAAACGGACCTTAAAATAAACTAAAACCCCTAAACTAAATAAAATAAACAAACTAAATAAAAAATAAACCTAAATAAAATGAAAATAAAATAAATAAATAAACTAAACCTGCTTTGCTTAATTTTAAAACCATAAACCCTAAATCCTACCTACTATAAACCCTAGGCCACCTGACCCTACTAATCAAAACCATGTGCCCCTAAGCCCAAACCTACTCTACCCTAAAAGAAGCATAAACCACTACCAGATCTAACTAAAGACTGAACTTAGGCTAAACTAAATAAAACATAAAATAAAATAAATAAAAAAAATGAACCAATTAAATAAAAAAAATAAAATAAAATAAAAACATAAACTAAAACCTAAAACTACTAAACCTAAACCTAAAAATAAAATAAAAAATAAAATTGAAAATAAAAGCCTAAACTAAACTAAAAAAATAAAAATCAAAATAAAATAAAACCTAAACCTAAAATAAAAATAAAATAAAATAAAAAATTAAATCAAACCAAACAAAATAATAACCTAAAAATAATACTTTAAAATAAATAAAAATAAAATTGATGTCCTAAACTTAAAAAAAAAAACTAATCCTAAACAAAAAAAAATAAACCAAAACCTAAACTTAAATAAACTAAACTAAAATAAATAAAACCTAAACCTAAACCTAAACCTAAACATAAACCTAAACTAAAGAAAATAAAATAAACTAAAAATAAACCTAAACCTAAATTAAAAAAGAAATCCTTAAAATAGACCTTAAAAAAAATCTAAAACCTAAATTTAAAAAAATAAAACAAAAACCTAAACATAAAGAATAAACCTAATAATAAAACCTAAAAATAAATAAAATATAAAACCTACCAACTAAAGAAACCTAAACCTAAAATAAAATAAACAAAATATTCATAAACTAAACTAAAATAAACTAAACTAAAATAAATAACCTAAAATAAATTAAATAAACCCTAAACTAAGCAGACAAAATAAACTAAAAATAAACCTACCTAAATTAAAGACTTAAAATAAACCTAAAATAAAACCTAAAACCAAACCTAAAAATAAATTAAAACTAAACCTAAACTAAAATAAAATAAATCCTAACATTAAATAAAATAAAATAAAACTAAACTAAAAAAAATAAACATAAACTGACCTAAACCTTAAAATAAACTAAGATAAAACCTAAACTAAAATAAAACAAATTAAACCTAAATAAATGAAAATCAAATAAACTAAAATAAATAAAATAAACTAAATAAACAAACTGTCGTTTTCTTAATTTTAAAATCCTGAAAACCTACCCTACCTGATCTACCTCCTAAACCTGACCCTCCAGGCCCTAAAGCTGATCCTGGGCCTAAGGCCACTGCTGAGCCACTGAGCCCTACTTGCTGGGCCCATCTTGGGACTGGGCCACTGAGACGCCCTAGATCCTGGGCCCTGGGCCATGTAAACCAGGCCCTACTAACCAACTGGCTGACAACTAGCTGACCTAGGCCTTGGGCCAAACTTTACCACTGATCCTAAACTAAACCCTAGCCACCTAACCTAAACCCAGGCCTGACCATGACCAACCTAAAACTAAACTAATACCTAAAATAAATATTAACCTAAATAAAGATAAAATAAAATAATAAAATAACTAAACTCTAAATCTAAACTAAAAGATAACTATAAAATAAACTAATAAATAAATAAACCTAAAACTACTAACATAAAATAAACTAAAACCTAAATAAAATAAAACTAAAATAAAAAAATAAAATAATATACCAAAAAAAATAAAAACTAAATAAACCTAAATAAAATAAAATAAAATAAATAAAGTAAAATAAACTTAATCCTATCTAAAATAAAACTAAACTAAAATAAATAAGAAACCTAAACTAAATAAAATAAAATATAAACTAAAATAAAATTTAACTAAAAAAAATAAAACTAAAATAAAATAAAATAACTAAAACTAAACCTAAACAAAATAAAATTAAAACTCAAACTTAAAATAAAACCTGCTAAAATTAAAATATAAATAAACTCACTAAAATAAAACTAAAATAATAAATTAAAATAAATAAAAGCCAAATAAAAGATAAACCTAAATAAAATAAAAAAATAAAATAAACTAAAATAAATAAAAAAATAAACTAAATAAACTACCTGTTTGCTTAATTTTAAAAGAAAATCATGACCAAATCCTAAACCTAAACCCACCTAGGCCTGACCCTGACCAAACCCCCCCTCCTAAACAAAAACCCTGACCTCACTCAAACACTAAAGCATACTGACCCACAACCCTAAACCCTAAAACCACAAAAACCTGGCTAAATTAAATAAAATGAAAATAAAATAAATAAAACCAAAACAATTAAATAAAATAAAATAAAATAAAACTAAACTAAACCTAAACTAAACTACCTAAAGAAAATAAAATAAAATAAACTAAACTAAAATAAAATAAATAAAACCTAAACTAAACTAAAAAATAAACCTACTAAAATAAATAAAAGATAAAATAAAATAAACCTAAAATAAATAAAACTAAATAAACACTACATATAAATAAATAATGTAAAACTAAATCCTACTAAATAAACCTAAATAAAAAAATAAACTTAAATAAACTAAACTAAAATAAATAAATAAACCTAAACAACATAAACTAAACTAAAGAAAATAAAATAAAAAGTAAACCTAAACTAAACTAAAAGAGCCAAAATGGACCTAAAATAAAATCTAAACCTAACCTAAACTAAAATTAAATAAACCTAAAAAAATAAAAAATAAAATAACATAAAACTAAACTAAAAAAAAACTACCTAAAAATAAACTAAAATAAAAAACTAAGATAAATAAACAAAAAATAAATAAACTAAACTAAAATAAATAAACTAAATAAAAGAAAAATAAAATAAAAATAAATATAAATGAACTAAATAAACTAAACCTGGGTTTATTTAATTTAAAAAAATAATAAAAATTAAAAATGGACTTTAAACCTAAAATAAACCCACAAAACCTGACTACTGATCAGAAACCCTAGGCCTATGCCTAAAATCCTACCCTAAACTAAACCACAAAGCACTGACTGACCTACCACTAAACTAAAACTAAAATAAATAAAAACCTAGGCCACTAAACCCTAAAAAAACTTAAACCTAATCTAAATACTAAAATAAAATAAATAAAACCTAAACTTAAATAAAAATAAAAACTAAACTAAAACAAACATAAACCTAAACTACCTAAAAGCAAAATAAAATAAAATAAAATAAAAGCTAAAATAATAAATAAAAACTACTAAATTAAAATAAAATAAACCTAAAATAAAACCTATAAAATAAATGTAAAATAAAAATAAATAAACTTAAATAATAAAATAAAAATATAAAAAAAAAAAAACCTAAAATAAACCTAAAATAAACTTAAAAACCCTAAACCATAAACTTGAAAAACTAAACCTAACCAAACTAAATAAAATAAATAAACTAAAATACCTAAACATAAACTAAAAATAAAACCTAAAATAAAAAAAAATAAATCCTAAAACCACATAAAATAAAATAAAACCTAAAAAAATAAAATAAAATAAAAAACTAAAAAATAAAAATAAATCAAAACTAAAATAACACTAAAATAAAACCTAAACTAAAATAAATAAACCTAAAATAAATAAATCAAAAATAAAAATAAAATAAAAAAATAAAATGGTAAAATAAAATAAACTAAATGACTACTGGTTTACCTAATTTTTTTTCAAACCTAAACCACTAAACCCTAAACTCTAAAGTCTCAATCTACCCTACCTACCCTACCATAAACCCTAAACTAACCCTAACATCCCACCACTGAGCTACCTAAACCTACCTCCCTACCTAAACCTGGGCCACTGAACCACCTCCTCAGGCCTAATAACTGACCCTAAACAAAACTGAGCTAAATGAGACCTAAAATAAAATAAATAAAACCTAAACTTAAATAAAAGAAATAAAATAAAATAAAACCTAAACTAAACTAAACCTAAACCTAAACCTAAATATAAAATTAAATAAACTTTTAAAAATAAACTAAAATAAAATAAATAATAACTTAAACTAAACTAAAAATTAAAATAAACCTAACAATAACAAAATGAGGTAGAATAAAAAAATAAACTAAAAAGAAAAATAAAATAAAATAAAAATGACATAAAAACTAAATAAAAACCTAAACCTAAAAAGTAAACCTAAAAATAAAACCTTAAAATAAATAAACAATAAAACCTAAACCATAAACTAAAAAGATCTAAACCTAAAATAAAAATAAAATTAACCTTAACCAAAACTAAAATAAAATATACTAAAATAAATAAAACCTAACCTAAACCTAAATCAAACTAAAAGAAACCTAAACCTAAACTAAATAAAATAAAGAAAACTAAAATAAACTAAACCTAAACTAAAAAAATAAAACTAAAAATTACCCAAAATAAAATCATGAAACCTAAACCTAAAAATAAATACAAACCTGGACTGACCTAAAAAAAATAAAAAAAACCTAAACCTAAAATAAAATAAAATTAACTAAAAAATCTAAAAAAATAAACTAAATAAATAAACTAAAAATAAATAAACTAAATAAAATAATTAAAATAATGTAAAAAAAATAAAAAAAATAAATAAATTAAAATAAATAAAATAAACTAAATAAACTAAACTGTCATTCATTTTTTTTTAAAAAAATCCATAAACCCTAAAATCTAAACCTAAATCCTAAAAATCCACCAAGCATAAACCATAAACCCTAAATAACCATAAATAAAATAAAATAAATAAAAATAAATAAATAAACCTAAACCTATGCTTAATTTTAAACCTACCAGAACAAACCCTAAACTCAAGGGATAAATGTTAAATGCTAAACCCACTAAAGCCACCCTAAACTCAACTAACCCTGAGCCCACTACCCTAAAACCCTACCTAAAATCTCTTCCTAAACCAAACTTAAACCTAAACTAAATAAAACCTAAAAATAAAATATAAACTTAAACTAAATAAAATAAAATAACATCAGATAAAATCCCTGGGTTTGTATTTGTTTTAAAACCCTAAACCCTAAACCTAAAATAAACCCTCCCTAAAGCCTAAACCTAAACCTCCCTCCACTGACCTATGCTAAATCTACTAAATAAACAAAATAAAATATAAACTTAAACCTAAATAAAAATAATAATAAAATGAAATAAACCTAACTCACCTAAACCTAAAACAAAATAAAATAAACTAACAATTAAACTAAAATAAAATAAATAAAACTTAAACTAAAATAAAATAAAATTAAAACCTAAATAAAATAAAATAGACATAAAATAAAATAAAATAAATTTAAAGAAAATAAAATAAAATTAAATAAAATGGTAAAATAAAATAAATAAATAAAACCTAAACCTAAACTAAAGAAAACTTGAACCAAAATAAAAATAAAATAGCAAAATAAAATAAACCTAAACCATAACTAAAATAAACTAAACTAAAATAAATAAACTCACCAAAACCTAAACCTAAACTAAATAAAATAAATTAAACTAAAATTAATAAAACCTAAAATAAAAAAATAAAGCAAGATAAACCTAATATAAAAACCTAAACCAAAATAAATAAATACAAACATAAACTAAACTAAAATTAAAATAAACTAAACTAAAAATACAATAAAAATAAAACTAAACTCAAAATAAACTTAAACTAAACCTAAACCTAAAAATAAACTAAAATATAAACCTAAAATAAAATAAATAAAAGTTAAAACAAATATGCTAACGTAAACAAAAATAAAAAAATAAACCTAAATAATAAATAAACTAAAAGAAATGAAAAATAACTAAATTAACTAAATTAACTAAAACTATGGTTCACTTAATTTAAAAAAATGCATAAAACCTAAACCCACAAACCTTAAACCTAAAATACCTAAACCCTCCCTAACCATAAACCTAAAGCATAAATCCACAAAACCACAACTTAAACCTAAACCAAACCCCAAACCCTAAACTAAAGTAACTAAATAAATTAATAAATAAACCTAAACCCTAAAACCTAATAAACCTAAACCTAAACCCTAAGAATGGGCAGAACCTTAAAGACTGGAAGATCACCATCAACCATGTTCAATCTAGATCTGGTGGTGGATGCGAAGGCAGAGGCGACAGTTATCATAGTGGTGGTGGGGGATTTGGAGGTGTTGGTGGATATGGAGGTGGTGCTCAGAGAAGTGGTGGTTATGGAGGCGAGAGGAGCGATAGAGGATACAGCAGTGGTGGTGGCGAAGGGAGAGATTGGGGATATGATGGTGGATCCCGCTACTGAGAAAGGGTGGTTAATGGGAAGCTAGAATCTTGAAGAATGATAATTTTGATCTACTGCTTGTAGAACTATGTCTTTATAATAGAGAAAGTTCTAGTTATCTAGGGTTCTTGATTTGCTCTATGTGTGCTCATTTTTTATCTATGTCATTAACTGTCTTAGAAAACTTAGTGTGTTACTTGGTTGATGAAATTAAAGAAGAAATTATGAACCTAAATTTGTTCTCTTTTAAAAATAAAAGTAAAAATCTAAACTCTAAACTAAACTTGGACCTTAAACCAAATAAACAAACCACAACTCTAAACCCTAAATCCAAAACCCCAACATTAAACCTTAAACCCTAAACCTTAAATCCTAAAACCTAAACCATAAACCTAAACTAAACCACAAACTAAACCACAAACACTAAATAAAAATAAAAAAATAAAATAAACTAAAATAAATAAAAATTACTAAATAAACTAAAATAAACCTACCTACTACCTACTCTAAAGCTATAAACCCACACCCTACAAAACTACTATAAACTCACTACCCTGCCAACCCTACCTAAAACCTAAAACCTAAATAAATAAAATAAATTAAAACCAAAACCTAAATAAAATAAAGCTAAAACTAAAATCCTACTAAAATAAAATAAATAATAAATTAAACTAAGATAAAATAAATAAACCTAAACTAAAAAAAATAAAGCTAAGAATAAACTAAAAAAAATTAAATGTAAATAAAATAAAATAAATAATAAATTAAAACTAAATAAAAACTAAAATAATACCAAAAATAAACCTAATAAAATAAAACATAACCTACTTCTAAAATAAACTTATATAAAATAATAAAATACTTTCTAACCTAAATACTAAAAAACTAAAACTAAATAAACTAAATAAACCAAAATAACATAAAATACAATAAATAAAATAAAATAAAAATAAACATAAACTAACTTGACTGAGCCACTAGCCTAAACCCTAAACCTACCACAAACCCTAAAACTAAACCTGATCCAACCCCACTAAAACTAAAAAACCCTAAAAAGCTAAAACATAAACTAAACTAAATAAAATAAAAATAAAATAAATAAACTAAATAAAATAAATACATTACTACTAAACTTAAAAATAAAATAAAATAAATAAAAATAAATATAAATTAAAACCTAAACTAAATTAAAAATAAAACTAAATAAAATAAAACTAAAACAAATATAAATAAAATAAAACTAAATAAACTATAAAAGATAAACCAAAATAAAACTTAAAATAAAGCTTATACATTTAAAAAAAAACCTAAACCTAAAATAAAAATATTAAACTTAAACCTAAACTAAGATACACTAAACTAAAATAAAATGATTTAAACCTAAACTTAAAATAAACTAAAACTAAATAACCTAAAACTAAAAAATAAAATAAACTAAAATTAACTAAAACTAAAATAAATTAAAATAAACTATAAAACCTAAACATGAACCTAAAAACTAAACCTACTTAGAAATAAAAAAATCTAAAAAAAAAATAAAATAAAACTAATCTAAAAAATAAACATAAAAGCTAAACCTAAAAATAAACTAAAATGAAAACCTAAAATAAATAAAGACTAAATAAAATAAAATAAAATAAACTAAAATAAATAAAAATAAATTATAAAATAACTCTTGGTTTTGCTTAATTTAAATAAAATAAAAATAAAATATTTACCCTAAATGATAAACCCAAAACCTAAACCTATAAATGCTAAAACCTACTAAATCATCCTACTCTAAAACCCTAAACCCAAACTCATAAAAAATGAAAAAAAAAATAAAGAAGAAAAAAACTAAATCTAAACCTAAACCCTAAACCCCAAACCCTAAACTAACACTATAGTAACTAAATAAATTAAAATAAACTAAACCACAAATGGGGACCTTGATGGTAGGAACATCAACTAGGCTCAATCAGATCTGGAGGTGAAGGCGGTGGTGATTATCATAGTGGTGGTGGATGGAGGTGTTGGTGGATATGGAGGTGGTGTCATGGTGGTTATGGAAGCGGGGAGCCACAAGGTTATAGCCATGGTGGTGAGAGGAAGATGGATATGTTGGTGGATCACACACTACTCGAGGATGGTTACATGGGGATGGCGAAAAAATGGCCGATCCAGCTTGTGGAGCGTGTCATTCTGTAGAGATGGTTCTAGTTATCTAGGGCTTTTGATTTGCTCTATGCTTACTCATTTTTTATCCATTTTTTATCTATGTCATCGCTTCTGTCTTAGAAAATTTGGCATTTTACTTGGTTGATGAAATCAAAAGGAAGAAATGTTGAATTTGAATTTATTCTCTATTAAAAAAACAAAAAATCTTAAACCCTAAACTAAAACCTAAACCCTAAACGAAAAAGCTAAACCATAAACCCTAACCTAATCCATAAAACCCTAAACCTTAAACCTAAAAAATAAACCCCAAACCCCAGACCTTAAACCAAAACCATAAAATAAAAGCTAAAAAATAAACCTAAACTAAAAGCCTAAACCAAAATAAAATAAAATAAAATATATAAACTAAAACAAACTAAACCTAAACCTAAACTTAAACTTAAAAGAAAATAAAATAAAAATAAAAACTAAACTAAAATAAATAAATAAAAACCTAAAACTTAAAATTAAAAACCTAATTAAAATAAATACTAAACCTAAAATTAAAATTAAAATAAACCTCAAATAAAATTAAATTAAACAAAATAAATAAAAAAATAAAACCTAAAATCCAACTTAAAAAAATATTAACTAAAATAAACAAAAATAAAATAAACCTAAACTAAATTAAAATAAAACTAAAATAAATAAAACCTAAATGACCTATAAACCAATCTTGATACTAAATAAAATAAAACTAAAATAAATAAAAAAAAAAATAAAAAAATAAAAATAAACCTAAACCTAAACCTAAAATAAAAAAATAAAAAAATAAACCTAAAACTAAAATAAATTAAAAATAAATCTAAAAATAAATAAACCTAAATAAATTAAAAAAAAATAAAATAAATAAATAAACTAAAACTAAACTACACTAAATGATTAAATATAATAAATCCTCTAATGATACTCTAAAATCTCTAAATAAAAAAATAAATCTAAACTCAAAACAAAAAATAAACTTGGTTAATAATAAATAAAAAAAACCCTAACTAAAAATAATACACTAAATATAACTACTACTATATAATACTAAAACTTTAAATGACCTCTACTAAAACCCTACTCTAAAACATAAAAAACTATCATTAAATAAGACCTAAAAATAAAATAAATAAAACTAAATAAATAAATGAAATACCTAAAATATGAATAATCTATGACCTAAACCTAACTAAAATCTTAAAATAAATAAATAAAATAAAATCTATAAACTAAAATAAATTAACCAATAAACCTAAATAAAATAAAATAAAATAAACTTAAATAAAAATAAAACCTAAAAAATACTTAAAATAAAGTAAAACCTAAACAAAATAAAAGAAACCTACTAAACCTAAAAAATAAAAAAAAAAACCAAAATAAACAAAACTAAAAATAAATAAAACTAAACCTAAAAAAATAATTAAATAAATAAGCTAAATAAAATAAAACTATAAAATGACCTAAATAAAAAAATAAAATAATAACTAAATAAACCTCTCATTAAAAATAAAACAACTGAGCCACTAACATACCACTGATCCACAGGCCACCAACCCTAGGCTCTGGCCTAGGCACTAATCTAAACACCTGCAAATATAGGCTAACTAGCAAACCCACAAACCTAGGCCAACCAAGACCACTGGACTGACTACATGCCTTATGACCCGATTCCCAGGCTCTAAGACCTAGGCCCTAGATCTGAGCATAAAAACTGATGCACAAACCTAAAGTTTAAAATACCTAAACTTAAAAATAAAATAAAACTAAACTAAAATACATAAAAACCTAAACTAAAATAAAATAAAATAAAATAAAAAAATAAACTAAAGTAAACCTAAACTAAATTGAAAATAAAACCTAAAATAAATTGAAATAAAAATAAATAAGACCTAAAAAAATGAAATAAAAAACCTATAAAATCCTTAAATTAAATAAAAATAAAATCTTAAACTAAATAAATAAACTAAAATAAATTAAACTAAATAAAAATAAAAAAACCTAAAATAAAATAAAAATAAAATAAACCAAAACAAATAAAAAAAACTAAATACTAAATAAACCTAAATACTTAATTTAAAAAAAATGAACCTAAAATAAAATAAAATAAAAACTAAATAAAAAACCTAAACATAAAAAAATAAACATAAAATAAATAAAAATAAAAACCTATACTAAAAAAAAAATATAAACCTAAACCTAAACTAAAATAAATAAACTAAATTAAATAAAACTAAACTAAAATAAACTAAACCTAAACCCTAAACTAAATAAAAATAAAATAAAATAAACTAAACTAAACTAAAAATTAAAAAAAAACTTATAATAACTTAAACCTAAAAAAATAAAATAAACTTGAACTAAACCTAAAATAAATAACTTACATAAATAAATAAAATAAACTAAAAAAAATACACTTAAACTTAAAATAAATAAATAAATAAAAAAAATAAAATAAAATAAACTAAAATAAATAAATAAAATAACTAAAATGCACTGGCACATCGGTTTGTGGTTTTAAAAATGATACTGAGCTAAACCCTATATGACCCTGATCAACCTAAACCCACACTGCACTAACCCTGGGCCCTAGGCCCTAAAACCACTAAAACCTCCTCTCTAAACTGAAACTAAACCATAATAAGCCACTGAGCCTGAGACTAAACAGGCCTGATGCCAATAAAACCCTACCCTGACTGCCTGACCTAACTAACCTATCTAAGCCACAAAACTCTAAACTAATAAATCTAAAATAAAATAATAAATACTAAACCAAATAAATAATAATAAACCTAAAATAAATAAATAAAATAACTAATATTAAATAAAACTAAACTACTAAATAAAACCTAAATAAAATAAACTAAAATAAAATAAACTAAAAATAAAACTTAAACTAAATACTAAAATAAATAAATTACTAAATAAACTATACTAAAAATACTAAATAAAAAATAAATACCTAAAAATAGCTTATAAACATAAAACATAAACCTAAATAGAAAATAAAATAAAAAACCAAACTAAACTAAAAATAAAATCTAAAAATAAAATCTAAAATGAAACCTACTAAACTAAAATAAAATAAAAAAAAATAAACTAAAGTAAAAATAAAAAAAATAAAAAATAAAATTAAAAAGCTAAAAAAAATATAAAATGGATAAAAAACTAAAAATAAAAACCACAAATAAACCTAAAATAAAATAAACTAAACTAAAATAAAATAAAAAAAATAAAAATAAGATAAAATAAATTAAAATAAATAAAAATAAACTAAATAACAAATGTTTTAACTAAACCACAAAGAATACCATAACCACTAAATGACCTAAAACTCTAAACCCTAACCTATAACCTAAACCCTAAGCCTAAAACTAAATCCACTGAGCCACAAACTAAACCATAAATGAGCACTGACCTGAGCCTACAGGCCAACCCTAAAACCCTGAGCCTCAGGCCCTAAATAAACTGACTGACTATAAAACTAAAACCACAACCTAAACTAAATAAACAAAATAAAATATAAAAAAAAACCTAAACTAAATAAAATAAAAAAAAATAAAATAAAATAAAACTAATAAAATAAACATAAACCTAAAAATAAAGAAAATATAAAATAAAATAATAAAAGAAAAAAAAAATAAATAAATAAATAAATCTATACAAAATAAAAGATAAAACACAAAATAAAAACCTAAATAAAATAAAAACTTATAAATAAAAAATAAATAGCTAAAATAAATAAAATAAAATAAATAAAAACTAAACCTAAAAAATAAATAAAATAAAATAAAAAAAATAAACTTAAACTAAAACAAAATAAAACCTAAACCTAAAATAAATAAATAAAAACTAGACTAAAATAAACTAAAAATAATAAAAACCTAAACATAAAACCTAAAATAAATTAAACATAAAACTAAACTAAATAAAATAAAATATAAAATAAGAAAACCAAAACTAAAATAAAAAAATAATACCCAAAATAAACCTAAATAAAAATAAACCTAAACCTAAAAAATAAAATAAAACTTAAAAATAAAAAATAAAAAAATAAAACCTAAACCTATAGAATAAAATAAAAATAAAAATAAACTAAAAAATAAATCTGAACCTAAACTTAAAGCTAAAAAATAAACTAAAAGAAAGAAAATCTAAAATAAATAAAATAAAATTAATAATAAACTTAAATAAAAATAAAAAATAAATTAAACTATAATAAATAGAAAATAAACTAAATAAACCTAAAACCATAATTAAGAAAATTTGAAAAATAAAAAATAAATAAAACTAAACATTAAACAATAAACCTAAAAGAAAATAAAATAAAAATAAAAAAAACTAATAAAATAAAATAAATAAAACCTAAACTACTAAAAAAAAATAAAAACTTGAGTAAAATAAAAACTAAACCTAAAATAAAATAAAATAAACTAAAAATAAAATAAAATAAAAAAATAAATAAAACTTAAACCTAAAAAAAAAATAAAAAATAAAAAAAATTAAACAAATAAAACTAAAAAAAAACTAGGCTAAAATAAAATAAAATAAACTACATAAAATAAAATAAACTAAAATAAATAAAATAAATAAAAACCTAAAATAAAATAAAATGAACTAAATAAAATAAAAATAAAACTAAAATAAAAATAACCTAAAAAAAAAATAATAAAATAAAAAAAATAAAACTAAAAAATAAATAAACTAAATAAAATAAAATAAACTAACCAAAATAATAATTAAATAAACTAAATAAATAAAATAAACTAAACTAAATAAAAAAATATTAAATTAAAATAAAGAAAAACCTAAACCACAAAACCCAAATACTAAACTAAAATATAAAAAACCAAAAACCACAAATCTGAGCCTAAATAAAATACCACCTAAAATCGACCCTACTAAAAAAATACTAAACCCTAAAAAAACTAAACCACAAAAAACTGACTTAACCAAAATACATTAAATAATAAACAAACCTAAATAAATAATAAATAATAAAATAAAACATGATAAACCTAAACCTAAACCTAAAAAATAATAAATTAAAAAATAATAAAATAAATAAAATAAAAACTAAAATAAAACTTAAAAAATATAACTCTAAATAAATAAAATAAAATAAATTAAATAAAACTAAATAAACCTAACCTAAATATAAACCTAAAATAAAACTAATTAAATAAAATAAAACCACAAAAAAAAATAAAATAAAATACTAAACTAAAATAAACTAAATCTAACTAAACCTAAACTAAATAATATAAAGTGCACTAAAATAAAAAAAGCTAAAACAAAAAAAAAAACCTAAAATAACAAATAAAACCTAAAATACCTAAAAAAAATAAAATAAAACTAAACTAAACCTAAAATAAAAAATAAAATTAACCTAAACATAAAAAAAAATTAAAATTAAACTAAAAATAAAACCTAAACATAAAACCATCAAAATAAAATAAAATAAAAAACCTAAATAAAATAAATAACTAAATGAAAATTAAATAAACTATCAAATAAAGAATTAAATAAAATAAATAAAATAAACAAAATAATCCTAAACTAGTTTACTTAATTTAAAAAAATAGAAAATAAAAAAATAAAAGAAAATAATAATGCTAAATCTTATAAAAACTAGCCACTAAATTCTTAACCCTATGCTAAAACTAACTAACCCTAGAGCCTATCTAAAACCATAAACCCTACCTAAATCATAACCTAAAACCCTAGAATAATTATAGGCCACAAACCAAATCTAAATAACAGACTACCCTAAACTCTGACCATAAAAGACCCTGACCCTACCCTAAACCTAAAAACCCTGATAAAACATAAAAAATAAAAATCTTAAAACTAAATAAACCAAAAAATAAAATAAATTTAAAACTTAAAAAATAAAATAAAATAAAACTAAGCTAACCTAAACTTAAATAAAATAAAATTAAATAAAACTAACTAATAAAAATAAAATAAAAACCTAAACTAATTTAGAAATTAAATAAACCTAAATAAAACTTAAAATAAAAAACTAATGTAAATAAAAGCAAAATAAATCTAAAATAAAATAAAATAAAAAACTAAAAAAAACCAAAACCAAATAAATAAAATAAATAAATAAAAATAAAACCTAAAACTACTAAAAAAAAACCTAAACCAAAATAAATAAAATAAAATAAATCTAAACCTAAATAAAATAAACTAAACTAAGATAAATAAACCTAAACCTAAAAAATAAACTAAAAACCAAAACTAAATAAAATAAAAATAAACTAAAAATAAAACTAAACCAAAACTAAAATAATAAAACCTAAAATAAACCTAAAAAACCTAAAACCTAAACAAATAAAAATAAATAAAACCTAAACCTAATAAAATAAAACTAAAAATAAACATAAACTAGGCCTAACCTAAAAAGATGAAATAAAAAAACTAAAATCAATAACCTAAGATAAATAAACTAAATAAAAAATGCCTAAATAAAAGATAAACTAAGAGTAAAAAAATAAACTAAATAAATAAACTTGAATTAAAAACCCTAAATCCTAAATAAAACTAGGACCTAACCTAAAACTCTAAACAAATACTAAATCTAAGCTAATTAATTCTAAATCTTGACGACTAACATAGGCCACTGAGCCTAAAACTGAGCCACTAAACCCAAATAAACCACTGACACTGAGCCCTAAAGCCATAAACCTACCCTAAACTATATCCATACCTACCACTACACTAACCAAACCTAAAATTAAATAAACTGACTAAAATTAATAAAGAAATAAACATAAGGCAACTAAGCACAAAAATAAAATAAATAATAAAAATAAAATTTAAATAATAAACTAAAAAATAATAATAAGCATAAAAAATAAATAAACTACATAAGATAAAATACATAAAAGAAATATAAATGATATAAACCTACTTACTTGTGGGTTTGGTCAGTTTAAAACCCTCCCTACCTTAAATCCTGGATCCTAACCAGAATGACCACTACTGTAAAAACATACCAACCACCACTGGCCTAAACCACACCCCAAACCCTAAGAAAAAAACCAAAACTAAACCAACTAAATAAAACCTAAATTAAAATAAAAAAAGTTAAAAAATAAAATAAAATACCTAAATGAAATAAAGAAAACCAAATAAAAACCTAAACTAAAATAAATAACTAAATTAAAAATATAAAATAAATAAAATAAACTAACTAAAATAAAAATAAAAAAATCTAAACCAAACTAAAAATAAAATAAACCTAAAAAAATAAAAAACTAAATAAAATAAAAAAATAAACATAAAATAAAAATAAACCTAAATAAAATAAAATAAATAAATAAACTAAACCCTGGTTTGAATTAAAAAAAAAAACCCTATCAAAACCTAACCCTAAAAACCACCAAACTAGACCTAAACCTAACCCAAACCCTTAACCAAAAAAAAACTAAACCCAAACTCCCTAAACCCTAAAACTAAACTAAATATGTAAAAATAAAATAAATAAAAACACAAAACTAAAATAAATAAAATAATAAAATAAAATAAAAAAAAAACTAAAACTAAGCTAAACTTTAAAATAAAATAAAATAAAAAAAATAAAAAAAATAAAATAATTAAAATGATTAAACTAAAAGAAAATAAACATATAAATAAAAATAAATAAAGAAACTAAATAAAAATAAAAGAGAAAATAAAACCTAAAAAAATAAACAAAATAAATAAAATATATAACTCTAAACTAAAACCCAAACCTAAAATAAAAATAAAATAACTAAACTAAACTAAATAAACTAAACTATAAATAAACAAAACCTAAAACCTAAAATAAACTAAAGAAATAAAACTAAATAAAACAAAATACTAAAATAAAAAACAAACTAAAATGAAAAAAAATGAACCTAAAATAAAATCTAAAACTTAAACTAAAATAAAATAAAACCTAAGCTCTAAAAATAAAAAAAATAAACTTAATCTTAAAATGAAATATAAAATAAAAATAAACTGAGCTAAAAATCTAAAATAAATAATCCTAAAATAAAACTACTAAATATAAAATAAAAAAAAAAATAAACTAAATAAACCTACTGCTACTTTTTTTTAAAAACCCTAAACCATACCACTGAGCCCTAAATCCTACCCTACACTGACCTAAACCAGATCATGACCACTGAGCTTTGAGATAAAGCCTTGGCCTACCCTACCCTAACCTACCACTAATCAAAACTCTAGGCCACACCTACCTAGGCCAAACCTAAACTAAATAACCTGATAAAATAAAATAAGAAACATATGACTTAAGATAAAAAAATAAAAAAATAAAATATAATGAATAAAAAAGAAACTAAACTAAACAAAATAATAAATATATAAAAAAATATAAATAAATAAACCAAAATAAAATAAAATAAACACTAAATAAAACTAAACCTAAAAAATAAATAAAATAAATAAAAAAGTAAAACTAGACTAAATTAAAAAAAAATAAACCTAAAATAAAAATAAAATAAACAAAATAAAATAAAGCTAATTAAAATAAACAAACTTAAATAAATAAACTAAAATAAACTAAAAATAAACCTAAACTAAAATAAAACCTAAAGTAAACCAAAATGAATACAAAACCTAAACAAGAAATAAAATAAAACTAAACCTAAACATAAAATAAAAAAATAAAACTAAAACCTAAAAAAAATAAAATAAATAAAACTAAAATAAACCTAAACTAAAAATAAATAAAATAAAACTATAATATAACCAAATAAATAAACTAAATTAAATAAAAAAACTTAAATAAATATAAAAAAAAATAAAATAAACTAAAATAAATAAAAAATTAAATTAACCTAATAGTTTACTTAATTTTTTTTTAAAAATGTAAAAACTAGCTAACCTAAAACCTAAACCCTAAACCCAAAACTAATAACCCAAACCCTAAACCCTAAACCCACAAACCCTAAACCTAAAACCTAAAATATAAACCACAAACCTAACCCAAATCCCAAATCTAAACCTAAAGAAATGATAAACTAACCTAAGCCACAAGTAACCTAAACACTAAAAAACCTAAGAATGTAAACCTTGAGGCGAAGATCACCATCAACTAGGTTTAGTCTAGATCTAGTGGTGGAAGCAAAGGCAGAGATAATGGTTATTGCAGTGGTGGTGGTGGCAGTGGTTGTTATGGAGGCAGGAGGAGTGATGGAGGTTACAATCGTGGTGTTGGCGGATGGAGAGATCAGGGATATGATGGCTGATCCTGCTACTTGAGAGGTTGGGGTGGTTGATAAACGGAGAAACTAAAGAAATCGATCTGCGCTTATGGAATTGTGTCTTTACATTAGGGATGATTCTACTTATCTAAGGTAATCGATTTGCTTTATGGGTGCTCATTTTTTATCTATGTCATTACTTATCTCTTAGAAAACTTGGGGTGCTACTTGGTTGATGAAATGAAAAGAAGAAATGTTGAATCTAAATTTTTATTAAAAAAACCTATAAACCCTAAACACTAAACCTTAAACCTTAAACCTAAACCTAAAACTAAAACCCTAAAATAAACTAAACCTACTAAACCCCAAAACCTAAACCCTAAAAACCTAAACCTAAAACCTAAACTAAAAACCTAAAACCCTAAACCTAAACCTTAAACCCTAAAACTTATAACCCTAAACCTAAACCCCAAACCCTAAACCTAATAACCCAAAACCCTAAATTAAGAATGGACTTGATGGCAATCATCAGTCAACTAAAATAAATCTATGGCGGTGGCAAAAGGATGTGATGGTTATCACGGTGGTGGGGATCTGATGTGGTGGATATGGAGATGTGGTGGGAGTAGTGGTGGTTATGGAGGTGGGAGGAGTGATGAAGGTTTACCATGGTGTGGCGGAGAGAGATCGAATATGATGGCGATCCACTACTCAAGAGGCAATGGTAGTTGATAAGAGAAACTAAAGAATGGATTCAATCTACTACTTATGGAATTATATCTTTATAGAGATGGTTCTACTTATCTAGGGTTTTTGATTTTCTTTGGGTGCTCATTTTTTATTTATGTCATTGCTCGTGTCTTAGAAAACTTGGGGTGTTACTTGGTTGATGAAATTAAAAAGAAGAAATGTTTAATCTAAATTTGTTCTTTGTTAAAAAAAAAACTTAAACTTGAAACCCTAAACCCTAAACTAAATAATCATAAACCTACCCAAACAAATCCTAAACTCTAAACTAAACCAAACCTAAACCCTAAACCAAACCTAAACCCTAAACCTAAACCTAAAATCTAAAATCTAAACCCTAAACCACATAAACCTTAAACCAAAACCTAAACCCTAAACTAACCCTAAATATTAAACCTCTTGAATAAAGATGTCATTAGTAGATCTAAAGAATGACCTACTAACATAGTTATGGTAACTAAAGAAAATGTCTTCAGAGACTTTCCTTGACTATTAGAGATTTGAATACCCTAAACCTAACCTAAATCATATTATAATACCATTTGTTATAGTATAATGTAGCATCATATATTTTAGCATGTAGTTATGTGTTTTGGATGCAATAATATGTTTTGAAATGTTTAGTATATTATGGTATTGTACTATAGTTTATATTAATATAAATCATAAAAATATTGATTTAATAAATCAAATGATGAAATTTATTAAATTTGAATTGGTAATTAGGTTGTAGTACCAAGGTGCTACACCACTTGTAGTTTAAAAGTAGGATTTTATATTCAAAATATATATATTATATGTTGTAGCATAGTATAGCATCATATATCATAATATATTATTCTATATTTTAAATTCTTTTAGTATTTTGCAATCATGCTGAGCTACTAAATTATTTATAAAAATGTTGATTTAGACTTTAAAATGGTGGAATTTGCCAAATTCATAATAGGTAGAGCATGGCATCATAATATATTATTTTAATTTAAAACATGTAAGTGATATGACTAAAATATATAGTTTTTAATTATTTAGACTAATTTAATAATTTTTTTATCTTAAGCAATCCCTTGTGATGTGATATGCAGTATAATATAATATAATATGTTATAGTGTATTATAATATAGGATGCCATAATATAATGTAGCATCATGCATTATAGCATACTATTGTATATTACTACTTATTGTTTAGCATAATTTAGTTTGTTATAGTATGATGTAGTAGGGTTTGTACTAGCATAATTCTTAAAAAATACTAATTTATAGGCTGAGATGATGGGATTTGGCCAAATTTAAGGTAAGCTTTAGGGAACATCTTTGGGGGTGTACTATGGTGAGTCATTTAATCAAAAGAATGGAATTTTGCATCCAAAATAAATGTTCATTTTTTAACCAAATTTTATAATATTTTTTGCTTAAAGTGATTCATTTTAAGGTGTAATGTAAGATAATATATTATGAAAGTATATTAAAATATAATGTACATAACAATATGACTTCACATATATATAAATGTGGTTGTGTGTACTAAATGTTATTGTACATTTTAGTATGTTTTAGTTTTGTTATAGTACATTGGGTCAAAACTCACAAAAATGTTAATTTGAAGGTTGAGATGGAAGAATTTGGCCAAAATCACGGCACACACCAAGAAGCAACACCAAAATTATGCTATTTTGTACCATTTCTTATAGAAAAAAAAACAAATTTACATCCAAAATTAACATTATTCATATTTTGAGAAAATTTTATTATTTCTTCCTTTTAAGTGATTATAATGAGGTGTAATGTTAGACAATATATTATATTATAATAGATTATAATATGACATCATATATTATAATATAATATAGTGTGTTAATTCACACTATAAAATGTTTAGCATGATATTGTATAGTTAGTTTAGCTTACACCATCACAAATCATAAAATGTTGATTACAATGTTAAGATGATGTAATTTGAATGAATACATTGTTAGGCTTTTTGTTGAAGTATTAAAGGTGTGCATAAGAGAAGAAATAAGATTTGATGAGAATTCTATGTCAAGGACATAAAGGTAGATCCAGGGGATCACACATTGACATGACATGTGAGGGTCTATGTAGGCATAGATGAAGAAAATCTATTGGGGATAAGGTTTGAATTTGATTTGATTATAATATTTATGGAAAGAATATCTGCTGTGAATAAGAATCTATAATCCATCGGGGATTAAGATCGAATCAACTTTATTTTGTTTTATTTTAATTGATGTGGAGGCACATCTACTAGAGATATGGGCTAGAGTCCATTGGGGATCGGGTATGTGAATCTTCCACTAGGGAAGCAGGTTCGGGCTATACATTGGGGATTGGGATTTGAGTTTGATTTCATAGATTTTTTTGGGGAGGTATCCACTGGGAATAAGAGTTTGGTTGGATTTCTTTGATTTAGGCTTTACTAGGGAGTTGGTTTAATTTGGCTCCACCGGGGAGGTTGCTTTTGAATTTGATTTGTTTTCTTAACTTATTTATATATAATTTGGGGCTCCACTGGGAAGAAGGGTGTGATTTAAATTTATTGGAGAAAATTAGATTGGGATTAATTTAATTTGAGTTAATGTATGGACCTAGTGCGATGAACCCCGAGAAGAGCTATATCTATGACCTACCTCAGGTTTACAAATCCAAAGGGATAGTCTACTGGCTGTGGGGTAGAGCTAGCCAACCTAAGTGGTTGCCTTTTAGTGTGTAACGATAATGCTAGGAAGAAAGCGTAGCAGTCTTGCATCTCCCAAAGCGAAATAACGGAGGGTGACCTTGGATGCACAACAAATTGAACGACTAGGGTGACTATTGAGTGAATGTCGTTGGAGACTTATGTCAACTCAAAAGTAGACATGATTAATTTTATCTTAATTTAATGTGATTTGATATGGTTTGTTTGGTTTAGTTTGATTTTGAATTAAGGGCATATCTGCTAGGGATGTGAGCTCAATCAAATTTGATAAATTTAATTTATGGACCATGTCGGTGTGCAATAAACCCACTGAGAAGGGGCTATATCAGACTTATCCTATCTCAGACTTACAAATCCAAAAGGATAGTCTACTGGCTGTGGGGTAGAGCTAGCTAACCTAAGGGGTTTTCTTTTGGTGTGTAACGACTGTGCTAGGAAGAAGGCATAGCAGACTTACATCTTCTAAAGCAAGGAACAGGACTCTGAGTGAATGTTGAGGACTTATATCAACTCAAGAGTAGTCAAGCAATTTCTATAGGGAGTTTTGTTGACACTTAAAGATAGGATGCTTGCTTGGGAAAAGGTGTCATTAGGGTTGTCCTCTAATCCATAAGTGAATATATATTTTATTTATGTGTTTTATGGAATTGGTGTGCGACCACTGAGAAGGGCTATGTCAGCCTTGACTTATCTCATATTTACTCGACCAAGGGAGAATCTGCACATCCACAAGACAAATTTTCCAACCATGGGGGTTACTAGAAAGGGAAACTATCAATCGATAGTAACGGTAGTGTCTAAATGGGGTCATAAGGATGTGATCTAAATATAGTGCCCATAAGGAGGTGCTACTAGGTATCAGAGCCACGGAAAGAAAGCTATAGGTGTGCGGTGGCCAACTCAAGAGAAAGTGTAGCAGACTTACATCGCCATGAATGGTGTATCTAAGTGTGTGAGAACTAACCAAACTAAGGTGTATCCATCGGCATAGTGAGAACCAACCAACCTAAGGTGCGTCGATGTCAATGATCAATCTAGAAAGAAAGTGTAGGCTTACAACTTTCCAAGTAGCGATCATAGGGATAGTCTATCATCAGTGGGACATATGCTATCTGACCTAGAGCGACTACTAAGTGAGGGGCCTCGAGAAAGGATGGGACCTAAACTTGAAGGAGTCAGGAGGGAAGGAGCCATGAGGGGACTTATCCTAAACCTCAAATATACTCAACCCAGTCTGTGCATGAAGGCTAATCCAAGAAGAAAGCATAGTAGACTCACATCCTCTTAAACAAAGCCAATATGAGGTAGCATACCGGCCATGCAGTAAGGCCTACCATACTAACAAGGCTCTCTTCGATATGCACTAGCCAAGTAAGGAAGGAAAGCATAGGAGACTTACAACCTCTAAAGAAAGAAGACTACTAGGGTGACACACTAGCAGGGTAGCGTTAACGACTAGAGCGACTCTTGGTGAGTGTCATTGTGTTATCTCAATTTAGAGTAGCCCAAGACAAAAGATATGTGTTTATTTTATATATTTATGTGTAGTTTGTGTTTATGTTGTGTCGATGAAGGATAGGATGCTGCTCGAGTTCCTTACACCTACCCTAAACACATTGTGATGATGTGATGAATTCCTAGGCAAGAATACTTTCAACATGGAAGAGTTGAATTTGAAATGGAATTTTCATTGATGATAATTATTTTCAAACATGATTTATAATATTTCTTTAAGTAGAGCCCATTGAATGGAAGCATTGGGCGCTCTCCCTTATGATTAATAAATTGATAAGATCCTCCTTGGTAGGCCTTCTCTATGGAAAAAGGGCCTTCCTAAGTGGGTTCAAACTTGCCTCCCATCTTATGATGGCCCACAATCAATCTCCTTAGAACTAAAATAAGCTATATTACTTGAAAAGCTCTAGGATAGACCAACTTGTTGTGAGCTTGAATCATTTTAGATTTGTACCACTCGAGGATTTGGCATGCCCACAGGCGTCTCTCCCGAAAACCTTCGAGCTCTTCTAATCACAACTTGGCATTCTGCTCTATTATGATTTTGCTACCCACAACTATCCTTAGTGATGGGAGTTGGACTTCTAATGGTAGAATGGCTTCAATACATTAAGGAGAAAGGAGTAGTTGGAGTTCTATATGTGGTGTGGTAGGCCCACAAGGCTTCAACTAACTCATGCCACTATCACTATTGTTGTTGAGTGTCTTCTTCAATATTTGGATGAGTGTTTTGTTGAAGGATTAAAGCCATTTTCCTCGGGTAGTTGATGGTAGAATATCTTCAATCTATGTGTCTCAAGCAAAGTTGATCTCGATTGCTCTTGAATGTAGTACTATTATCATATATAATTCATCGAGGCACTCTAAACCTATATATAATATGGTTTCTAAAAAACTGGAGCACATCGACGTGACCTCTCAGAAATCCTTTGCCCATTTGGAAAAGTAGTCAGTAGAGGCTAAGATGAACCGATGACCCTTGGAAGAAGGAGGATCAATGGGACCCACTATGTCGGTACCCCAACAATCGAATGGCCATGAGGCCAAAGTAGGATGTATATTATTGGGTGGTTGGTGTAAGACCACATCGTGTATTTGACATTGGTGGCATCACCTACCTATATCCATGCAATCTTTGATCATCGATGGCCAATAGTATCCTAGTCTCTTGATCTTGGCTTTCAACTTTAGTTTAAATTATTTAGCTCTACATAATCCACGAGTGTACCTCGATGATCTTATGGGCTTGTCTATACAACATAACCACATATGATCAAAAGATCGATAAGACACCATCCATAATAGCATAGGAAAGTGCTCTACTTTTATCGATGGGCTTGGGACTTATCTTGAGGTAGTTTGCCTTTATTTAAGTAATCCATAAATGGTTGCCTCTAATCTAACTCCTCATCCTTCTTGGCAATGGTAACCTCCCCTTTAAGAGAGTACTTTTTGATGAGTTCAATATCACTAAGGGATAAGACTTATCTATTTTGGACCTTTATTTATATGGACTCATCCTCCGAACATATCAACTCCTTGGCAAGCTTGGTTAAACCATATGCTACGGTGTTTTCTCCTCAAGAAATCTTATAAATGGTAACCTCTGGGATTTGGGCCAACAACTCCATGGTGTACTTATGGTAGTGATGGAGCTTGGGATTTATAACCTTAAGGACTGATTTGGTTGATAACTAGGAATCCCAAAGTTGATTGTTGTTGATGCTTAGAGTAACACTAGACAATCGAGCCTCATATTCATCTTCGTTGTTGGTCCAAGAATTGGACAGATGATATGATAATCTGATCACATTGCGATCCAGAGTTAAGAGAATTATTCCTACCCTTACCTTTCTTGGAATAGTAAATTATGGTTCTTCTCCTCTCTGAGAGGAAGCGCACCATCAAAGTATATCTCCCAGGGGTGAATGCTAGTATCCCCTAAATTCATGATTTGTTCATCGGGGAGGTCATCACTAAGTGTGGAGTCAATAGAAAGTGGGTGAGCAATTAAGAAATCTATTAGGGCTTATCCCTTCACTATATAGAGGGGTACGAAGGTAATGTAAAACTATGAGAGGATCGTGGACGTATCTGTCCCAGATAGCATCATATGTGTCATGAGA